>PVJI01035001.1:0-10034 GCA_004026765.1 Micronycteris hirsuta | reverse complement strand
TTACAAAACATAGATGATGTTCCTACAATACAGTGAAACAAATTCTATCTTCTTCCTACTTTGTGATGTTCTGGAGGGGCTACATGCTAAGAAAACAATGCTTTTTGAGATAAGATTGAAAAACAAAATTTTGCTCATCTGAAAACCAACCATTATTAAGTCTATAATTTAAAGTATTGAAGTTGAATGCAACATTTAGGGAACACATAGCTGTGCAAATTAATACATTTCTTTACCCAAATCTAGTGTCATGAAGACAAAATAAGCCTCATCTACTCTTCGAAGAATGACAAAAATGCATATAATAACTAGTGAGGGAAAGACTGAAATATGTTTACAACTTGGATTAGTATGGTATTCTATACTCTAATCAAGAGCTAGAATCTGTTTTCATTGTTGACCATCCCATTTGGGTTCATCCCAACCTGTGACTACATCCAACATCCCATCTAACAGAACTGTTCATGGTTGTGCATTTAACCAAGTATGGTATCATCTCCCATCTAAACATCCTGCACTTCAAATGCAGAGGCGTCAAAATGAGAAAGAGAAGTAATTTTGAAGACAAAATGCTTAAGAGAACTGCAAAAATCTGGCATATGTATACACTAACAAACACTAAAATTTTGAAATACAGTACAAACTGACAGTAACTAGAGGGGAGGGGTAAGAGGGATATTGGGTGAAAATAGAGGAAGGCCAGCAAGGAACACATATGAAGGACACATGGACAAAGCCTAAGGAGGTAGGTTCAAGGGTGGGAGGTGGGGATGGGTGGGACAGGGGAGCATGGTGGGGTGAAAATGGAGACAACCATACTTGAATAACAACAATAAATAAATTAATTAAATAAATAAAAAAATAAATACCACTGTTTTAAACTTAGAAATTTGTTCTGAACATTAGCCAAATTGCTTTCTCATTAGTTTGGATAAAAGCAAATTTTCAAAGATAGCTTGTCTTTCATTTTTCAAAGGAAAAAAACTGTTCTAACCCCATTTCAATATAAACAATAGAGAATAAACTTACAGTGACCAGAAGGGAAGAGGAAGGTGGTTAATGGGGAAAAAGGGAAGGGGCGGCCAAGAAACACAAATAAGGGACTCATGGGCATGGACAATGTGGGAACACTGACCATGGGACGTGGGTTTGGTGCTATGGGGCAGTGGAGAACAATGGGGGGAAAATCAGGACAACTGTAACTGGACAATAAAAAAAAGTTACAAGGTGAACTTAATTTATTTTTCCTAATAATAGGAAAAATACCTATGCCTTTTTATTCATTCTTCAGAATTTCTGTATTAGAATGATTCTAACAAAAAATAATTTGTTCTGATTTTATAACTTTATATGAATAAAGAGACACAACCCAAGAGAACTCATGGAGTAGACTAAGTCATCTGTTGTTAGAACACACTGCCTCTTGCTTCAGAGTTAGTAACAAGTGCATTCAATGTGAATGACACATTCTCATTCTGTCTATAGCTAACTTCTTACACCAGAGTTTTTCATAGCATTTGTCATTTCTTTTTTTTTAAGATTTTATTTATTTATCTTAGAAAGAGGGGAAGGGAGGGAGACCGAGAGGGAGAGAAACAGCAATGTATGGTTGCCTCTCACATGGCCATCACTGGGGACCTGGCCCGCAACCCAGGCATGTGCCCTGATGGAGAATAGAATCGGGACCCTCTGGTTCCCAGCCCGCGCTCAATCCACTGAGCTACACCAGCCAGGCCCATTTTTCATTTCAGAATTTCTCAAAGTGTATATTAGAGGATTCAACATGAGAATGATAACAGTACAAGCCGCAGTAATGAATTCATTAACAGGGAAGTTAGAAACAGGTCTAACATGCGTAAAAAAGCAGGGAACAAAAAAGAGAACAACCACCGTGATGTGGTAACCACAGGTAGACAGGGCTTTGCGCCTCCCTTCCCGACTGTGAGTTTTAAGGGAACTTAGGATCACTCCATAGGATATTAGTAGACAAATAAGTAGATCAATCCACCATTGGCAACCACAGTGAGGCCTAAGAAGTAGGTGTCAGTACAGGCAAGTTCTATTAATGGATACATGTCACAGACAAAGTGGTCAATGACATTGGGGCCACAAAAGGGGAGGTGGTACACAAAGAGAAGTTGGACCACAGAATGCAAAAAACCTCCAGCCCAGGCCACCACAAACAGCAGGATACAAACCTGTCTATTCATGATGGTTATGTAGTGCAGTGGCTTACAGATGGCCACATAGCGATCATAGGCCATAGCCACCAGAAGGAAGACCTCAGTACCCCCAAAAAGGTGTTCCAGAAACAGCTGTCCCATGCAAGCTGAGAAGGAAATTGTCTTTCGACCACAGAGTAAGTCTATGATCAATTTCAGTAAAAGGACAGTGGAATATACTGCATCCATGAGTGACAGATAGATAAGGAAGAGGTACATGGGAGAGCCCAGGGAAGGCTGGCAAGGACAGTCACCACAACGAGCAGATTACCCACCATTGTCACCATGTAAGTGAGTAAAAATATGACAAATAATGCTTTTTGGCCCCCAGGATCCTGAGTGAGACCCAGGAGGACAAATTCTGTCACATTGTTACTACGTCCCATTCAGTCTTCTCTAAGGCTCTTTCCGGGATGAGAGCTCAGGAGAAGGGACCTGTAATGAAACCGTGAACACACTATGAATACATCCATCACAGTCTGGAGTACATCTTCATTATTGTATCTTCTACATGAGTTTACACACAATGAACATTTGGTGAAGACCTGTGAGTTCTTCTTCCTAATAGCCTATTGCACCTTTTCTTGGCAATTCTGTTTCTCCTCTGATGATTTTGTGTGGGCTACAAGTAAGAGGTTCTCCCTCTAAGTCTTAGTGGATAGTGGACAGACAAAAGTATCAGAGGCCCCACAACCGGTCGTATCTTTCAAAAAGCCTTATTTAAACTGTCAGTCCTCAGCACACAAGGCAGCAATGACATACTCTCTGGTGGTGGCAAAAAAAAAATCTGTAAATAAATTCGCATGAAGTCAGTCCTCTGAGTTGGTAGTATTTGTGGTGAGAACCTTTATAACATAATTGATGTGGCATCAAAAATAATGTCTCCTTTGTAATAACTCACTTAATACTATGATAATTTGCTATAGGTATTCAGTCCTTTATGCCTCAAAGGATGATCAGGCTTCATGGATCTCTCATGAAAATTCCACAGCCTGGAATACATCAAACCATGACATTATTAGCACATTGTTTCCTAAAGCAATCACCAGTTGGACTCTGTGATTGTCAGCAATTGTTCTGTTTCTTTTCTTTTCACTCTCAGCTTTTTAAGAAGTTGTAATTCTCTCCATGTAACCTTTGTCTATCCCACAAATCTTAACACACAGACACTATTTAGATTTTCACCAAATAGTTTGGAAGTTCACTGACTTATGACTGTCATCATCCCTACATTACCAGCGGGCATTTTTTTCAAAACTCTTGTGGTGACCTAGGTATTGAGGAAGGAGAACACAGGCACTGAAAAGAAATTTGGAAGACAGTGAGACATGGTTATATTTATAATTCCTATGAGGTACTGACAATGCTCAGAAAAAGAGCGTTCGTGCCCAGTTCCAAAAGGCCTCCCAAGGGTCTTGATGGCTTTAATAGTCACTACAATGAGTAAGTTCCCTGACAGTGTCACAAGGTAAAGAATCAAGAAGACCACAAATATTGCTTTCTGCTTTCCTGCACCCTGTGTCAGCCCAAACAAAATGAATTCAATCACACTGCTATTCATTGCCATGCTGGTGGCTGTAGGTAAGATGTAGCTGACCAAGGTTTTCATCTGCAGAGAGAAGAGTCAGCTTGAGAAGAGCAGCGACTGAACTCTGTGTTTCTTGTTTCTTGCTCCATCCTGTTACCTCCTACTGCCTTTAATCTCCTATAAATCTTTGTAAATCTACAGACGTCCGAGGCCCTCCCAGATCTATCTCTTGTTCAGAAACTTACTGCATTGGACCAAACTTTTGCATTTGGCATATGCTTATAAATACATATAAGGAAAATGTTGTGTCAGCAAATAGTGAAAAGATCAATAAGAAACTTCTATTGTAGCCAGATTCTCAAGATGCAGGAGGAAATCTTGGAAAAGTTTTCTTCCTAGCTAAAAGCCAAGAATGCCAGGTTATGAGGTTTAAAAATACTCGTATTGGTGAAAAGTAAATTTTGGAGGCATACAAAACATGACAATAGATTTTATTAAGTTTTATCCAGCACCTAAGAAAACACTACCACTCAGATATTTAACAAAAGTTAGTCATCGTTTGTTTCTAAATTTAGTCCAACTAGACTTTGAGCTGATCTGTAATGAAGTGCCTACCTCCTTCAAGATGTCAGGGTTCCTCTGAAGATATCTGTCCTTCTATTCCTTGCACTTAGAAACTCAGTGGGAAGCGTTCAAATGGCCCAACAAAATACAGACTGGCCTGCAGGCACCCCAGATATGATCCGATAGTGGCTCTGACATGTCACTTCCTTTCTGACAGAAGGATCAGGTGCTCACTTTCAATCACTCTCTATGGGAAACAGCAAAATTAAAATATCCTCTCAGCTTCAATAGGACCATCTGTTGTCAAATCATTGTTAAGACTTTATATTTCAGAGAAGTTTTAGGTTCACAGAAACACTGAGAGGAAGCTACAGAGATTATCCGTACAGTCTCTGCCTCCACACATGCATGACACCCCACACACACCATTATCAACATCCCCCACCAGAGTGGTACACCTGCTATAATGATGAACCTACAGTGACACATCATAACTACCCCAAATCCACAGTTTACCTTAGGGCTCACTAATGAAATGGTGTGGATGAATGTGTAATGATACGTCTCCATCTTATAAAAACCTACAGAGTATTTTCACTGCCCTAAAACAGAGTTAATTTTATATTCACAACACACAGAATGTAATTCCATTCACACACTATCTAATACTCAATAAATTAATGTCTCACACAATTTAGAAGTAAAATAACATTTTAAATGACATATCTACATGAATTCTTAATGTGAGAATTAGTATCTCATACATACAAGACAGCCTGGCAGGTATTTCATAAACATCAGTATTACGAACAGCCAATTCTAGAATTCCTTAACTGTATTCTCACATGGGCCCTCTGTATTTCTATACAGAGAGAAAACACAATTTCAAATATGCCCTCTTCTTACTCTTTCTGTCCTCTCCCTCCTTTTGCCTCCTCGTCATCCCTTAAAAAGAAAAAGTTTTGAAAATATAATGAACCCTAAATATCATGAAATGGTTGCTATGGTTTTCAAATGCAGTGACTGAAATACTCACTGTGACTGTCAGAGCCCTCTAACTCCCACCATCATCCGGGTCTCCATTAGTTCCTCTCGGTGCTTCTGCTTATATATGCTCCAGACAAGCCTGACACTGCCCGGAGCATCTGGTCTCCGAGTTTCCCATATCTCACAGCAGCTAGATGACCTTCCTCAGTCACAACCTCCCTCCCCATAGCTACTGTACACAGAGTTCGCAGTTGAAATGCCATCTCCTCAGCAAAGTCTTCCTGGTTTTACCAGTCAAATCACTTTCTTGCTAAGGGCCTTCTAATGTTAGCATGTTTCTTTGAATGGAATCATGCATTCTTAATTGTAGACCTTCCTTCATGTTTGCTTTCATATCTTTTGTTCATTGGATTTTACAGTATCCCATAAGACAAGTTCATGTTGTCTTGTTTTGTGCACTTCAGGCTGAGCTGCCAGGCAGAGGTTAGCAGACAGTAGCGAGAGGAGTCAGGATCAGAACTCAAGCCTTGGGGTTCCATGGCAATTCACTAACACTCTACCCCACCCTGCCATGCAAAGCATCAGACGTCGACCACCTGGCAGAGCCAGTTCAAACCCATAAACCTTAAACGGGTAGGGGAGAAACCACTGCTTTGTGTGATACCTGTCCTCATGACCCAATGGATGCAAACTTCAGGATGGGGCAAAGAAATCAGCACTTTACATTTATATTCAGACACTAATAGTGAGGAAGAAGGGACAGAGAAGTCAGGGAATGATGGCAGGAATCAGAGCAAAAGGGGGAAACTGTGCATGTGGGAAAAAGAAAGAAGAGGAATCAAGGGCTGAGCCAAGGGAAAACCCATGGTGCAAGGTGAGCACAAACCATGTCAGGGATAGAGCGTGATTACTTAGTCCTAGGGTTTCAGTAGACAATTTCACTTCTGTCTCTTCCCCACCCTATATTCTCCATTTCTTCATCCCAAGAAAGAGGATGTGATTTTTGGCTGGAATCAGGAGTGATGGTGTGTCTTGTACAGTCAATGTCGGTATCCTTAATATTAGAACAATCAGCATCGTAGTATTATAGAATCACAGTATCAATCATCAGTATCAATACATACTGATTGCATATTATTAATATCCACATCTATTCTTTTCCTGGCTCTAAGCTCTGCAGGTATATGATACTCTAAGCCTTCTTCCTTCAGTGTACCCCCGTTTCCAATAAGAATCAGACCTGAGACAGCACAGCATCAAGCAGAGGACTGTGGCAGCTGCAGAACCCTGATGCATCAGAATCTCTCAGCACTGTGGGGAATATAGTCCTGGAACCTCAGGTTTCTCAGGATACAGAGCTGGATGATGGCAACTTCCTGAGACCCAGACCTGAGTGGGAGGCAAGAAAAAGAAAACACTTCAGTGTGGCTTGAAGACCTTCGTCTTTTAAACGAATAGGCAATATTCTTTTTTTTTTCTCTCGTTTTTTAATTTAATTTTATTTTTTAAATGTCTTTTAAATTATTTTATTGTTGTTCAATTACAGTTATTTGCATCCTCTCCCCTCCCCTCCCCCTTCCCCTCAGCCCCCTCCAGCCTCCCTCCTCCCCCTTAGTTCCCTCCATGTATCCTCTACAGTGATTCCTGAAAACGCTTCTCCCCATTGTCCCCTCCCCACTCCCCCCGGCCATTGATAGACTGTTCTTAATTTCAATGTCTCTGTTTATGTTTTGCTTGCTTTCTGTTTTTGTTGTTTATGATCCAGTTAAAGGTGAGATCATATGGTATTTGTCCCTCACTTCCTGGCTTACTTCACTTAGCATAATGCTCTCCAGTTCCATCCACGCTGTTGCAAAGGGTATAAGCTCCTTTTTCCTCTCTGCTGCGTAGAATTCCATTGTGTAAATGTACCATAGTTTCTTGATCCATTCATTTGTAGATGGGCACTTAGGTTGTTTCCAGCACTTGGCTATTGTGAATTGTGCTGCTATGAACATAGGCAATATTCAATGGAGAGCTCCTAGTTCTCACTCTTGTAGCCCTGATTTACCTTCACATGAGTTTGCAACGCATAAACTACACAATGTACAGGGATCCACTTGCCTGTCTGTTGCAGGATCTATGGGGAGGGGAGATACTCTGTGCATGGCCGACCTGTCCTAGAATGTGTGAATGAGACTCACCAAAAGGGTCTGGAATATCAGCAGAAAATTTTCTTAGAACTTTCTAGAGTAAAAAGGAAATATCCCCACTGAATCTCAACTATTCTGTGGTAGGAGCATCTCTAAGGCCAGCTCTGCTACCCCGAGACATTCCCCTGTAGAGCACCCAAATGAAAGAATTTTGCTTACCTCCATCAGATATTTACAGCAATTTCTTAGAAGTTCAAAAATGCCAGCCTCAGGAGGGACAAGGACTCCATTCTTCCCATCCAAGCCTGACCAATTTGCTCAGTGAACTACTTAGCCCAGTTAACACAGGATCACAGCAACCATTGGGGCCAATTTATCCCAAACAAGGCTGTCAACAGGCAGAGTGTGCCTTCAGGGCCCTCCTCCCCTTCCAGTCTGCCCTCCTAAGGGACACCTACCTTTTCAGTTACCACGTGCTCCATAGGGCACCCTGCTCTGAAGGAAAATCATGTTTTCTAACTCATACTTAAGCATAGACTTCTGAAGTTCACCAAAGGCTTTCTTTTAAATCAAATCTTTTCTAATGACAGACAAAGCTCAGAGCCCAGGTAAAGGTTCAGACAGATGGGATATTATTGAATTTGAGCTCCATCCTTTTGTTTCTGTGACTTTAGGCAGAAGTTTTTTTCTCCTACTTTCCTGTTCGAGAAAATGTTATCATTAGATAACATTTGTAATAATAATTATTACAAACTACACTCATATTGGTAAAATATAATATAATTACAATGAAAACTACTGATTAAAGTTTCTATAATTTCTAAAATAATGTGAAATCAGTAGCTCAGTAAGTAAAGAAAGTATCATTTATATACAGTAAGATACACCATTTTTAAACATATAGGAAATGAATTTTGACAAATGGATACACGCATGTAGCTGTCTCCACATGGTAGGATTTTATCAACTTTATTCTTCTATTCATAGAACCAGACTTGAATTTTTTGTCTTCTCTTCATATTCATATATTTTTGCCCTTGTTCTTTATTACTTGGTTTTATTTTTATTTTTATTAGCCAATGTTTTCATTTAGCATAATGCTAGTAGGTACTATCTATCTTTTTTCTATTTTCTTAGTTAAATGTATTGAGGTGACATTGGCTAATAAAATTATATAGGTGTCAAGAGTACATTTCTATGATACCTCACGTACACTTTACATTGTGTGTCTACCACCCAAGGTCAAAGCTTCTTACATCATATATTTGACCCTCTTTATCCTGCACTCACCCACCTCAACACCTTTCCTTCTGGTAATCACTGTACCATTTTTTTATCTGTGAGTTTTTGTTTTTCTTCTTTATTTGTTACTGTCAGTTTTATATCCCATGTATGAGTGAAATCATATGATTCTTAACTTTCTCTGTCTGACTTACTTCACTTAGCCTGGTATTCTCAAGGCCCATTCATATTGTCACAAATGGCCATATTTCATTTTTCATTTGGCTTTATCATACATTTCCTTCTGAGGATATGAGGGCAGTCTGTTCCAAGCTTCACTCCATCTCCTGGTAGTTTACTGGAAATCTTTGGAGTCCCATGGTTTGTAGATGTCACCGCAGTCTCTGCCTCTATCTGTACTTGGCATGTGTGCTTCTGTCTCTGGGTCCAAATGTCCCTTTCTTATAAAGACACGAGTCATATTGGATTAGGGCCACCCCAATGAACTTACCTTAATATGATGATCACATTCACAGCCATTGGGGTTAGGACTTCAACATCTTTGGGGGCATGTGATTCAACCCACAGCAAACCCTAGGATTGGAGGGAAAACATACTGCATGATTGAAGCTCTCCAAATTTCCTCAAAACACCTGCTGTTGCCCCTGCCCTCACTCAGCACCCTCTACCTGTGAAGCTCAGATTCCCATGTCCTACCGATTCCCAGGTTCAACTAATGCTCCTAGGGAAAAGCGGTCGCACAATTCAACTTTCTGAAGGGCTTCTCTCTCGAGCCTATGCCTTTCATGTTTTCTCCAGCAGCTCATACAAGCAATTTCTCTATTGTATTTGGCTTTCTAGCTGTTCACAACAAGAGCATTTTTGGTCAGAAGTTATTGGACCTCACCCAGGAGCAGAAGTTCATTTACAATTTTTTATTATTTATTCAGTAAATAGTTATTAACCACACGTTGTGGGCCAGATGCTATTCTAAGCACTGGGGATCTAATGGCAAATCTTTTTCAAAAAGACATAAATCCCTACTCTCATATAAACTGTATTCTAGTATATATACAAAAAGTGAATAGAAAACTCTATGCCATGTAAGAAATGATACTCCCTAAGTAGAAAAATTAGCAGAGATGGAGAATAGGAGATACAGAATGTTAGTAGGTGGAAGGTGCACATCTATGAGTTACTCAGAAAATTCATTATTGAGAAGATACATTTTAACAATAAACCAAAGAATATGAAGAGATAAGCCATGCATCTATCTGGAGGACAGATAATGAAGACACAGACCACAAGCTGTGCAAAGCTCCTTAGGCAGGAGCATGCCAGATGTCATGTAAAAAGTTGTCTGGGATGATGTTCTGTTCA
>PVJI01035000.1:0-10032 GCA_004026765.1 Micronycteris hirsuta | reverse complement strand
ACGACCTGATCTCTGGGAATCCCCCACCTGATCTGGCAAGGTCACTGCACCACATGCAGCAGTTGAGAATCCCTGGGTCTTTCCAAGAACAGTCTGTCATGCTGAGATCCCTCGGGTCTCTGCTCCTCGACACCACGTTACTCACCTTCTTCAGAGCCACGAACTCATTCTCGGCTGTTGCTCTCAGAGACACTTCCTCTTCGTACCTGAGGCAGAGGAGGCAGAGAGGGGTTTTAGGGAAGGGCAGGTCTCCCCCCCACCCCCCCCCCCCCACTTCATAGCAGAGAAGGGGACAATCACAGCTGGACCCCTGGCAGCCCTGTGGGGTCCATTTGGTTGGATTTGAGATGTCTCCACTTTGAACTGAGGAGCCATGGGGTTAATCTTTGGGACCCTGTGTCCCAAGCTGCTCTGAATCACCCCTGGAGGCAAATAAGGCCTCAGCACACAGCCCCACACTAGGATGGACAACATCCACTCTGGGTCTTGCAGCCCCTGCCCCCCCTCACCTGGGTGTCCCTCGTAGCTCAGGTGAGGGGACCATGAGTCCCAGAGGCTATCAGCACCAAACACCCTAGGCAGTAGGACACCCAGAGCCCCAGGACATGTCAGCCCTGATGACACTGGGGTTCATATCACATCCATGATCCATGGGCAATGGGTGGGAGGTAAGGCATGGAAGCCTGGAAGACAGCAGAGGCCTCCTCCCCACAGAGCAGAGGGGACAGCCGCTGGGTGACCAGGCTCCGAGAGGAGAAGGCTGAAGGAGGGGAGAGATCTCCCGGGGGAATCACAGCCTACTTGTAGGCGGGCCTCTGGACAGCCACTGCTCAGGGAGAGGATCCTGCTGCACACGCCCCCCTGGCCTGCAGTGCTGCTCACCCTACTTGAAAGTTCTTCCCACGTCTAATCCCATGGGCTTTAAGCTAAGTCATTTCCCGTGCCCGCCGTCAAACCTGGCTCACTCCACTCACTTCTTCTTGTAGCCCTCCATCACCTCCTGCACGTGGTTGAGCTCCGAGGCCAGCCTCCCGCTGTCGGCCTCCGCACACTCGGCCTCCCGCCTCAGCGTCTCGATGTAGCCCTCGAACAGCGGCTCCAGGTTGCTCTCACAGCACTTGCGGTTCTGGTAGAACTGCCACTTGGTCTCCAGCAGCTTGTTCTGCTGCTCCAGGAAGCGCACCTGCCGCCCGGGGATGGGGAAGAAGGGTCAGATGGCTCTTGGTGCCCCAAAGCCAATCTGGGGGGTCCTTTATGTAAATTTCCAATGAGCTAGAGCTCAGTAAATTTAGACAGGGTTGAGCATCAAAGACAAGGCAAGTTCTGGATTTCCTGATTATGATCCGTATCTGGTTTTCCACTTTAGGCGTGGGAACTAGGAGCTTGGAAAGGTCAGTTCCTGCTCCGGGTGAACTGAGTATCCGGCCTGAGGAGTCCAGTTGGCCTGTAGTCAGGTTGTTTTGCTTTTGATTCTGCCCTCAGTGGCTGGCCTGAGTCGTGAGCATGGGTGAGTGTCAGGAATGGTGTGATCAAAGACACCTTCCAACAGGATGTCTCTGTGGTCCTGCTCCTATTTCCCATGTGCCTTGTGCCTTGTGTGCAAATATAGCCTCCTCCCTCTGATGTAGCTCGCAGCTTTGTCCTTGTCTCTCTGTGAGGATCTGCCTGTGTGAACAAAGGGTATATATATAAAATCAGGCTCTCCTATCTCCTCCATACGCGTCTCCTTGTGCCTGTCTGTGTCCTGCATGTGTGTCCTGTCCTCTGTCAGACTGGGAGTTCACCTGGACCACATTGTCTCTCTTGCTTTGCCCTGTCTATCTTTTTAGTGCCTTGAAGAGGAAGTGAAAGTTCAGGAAAGGGCTGATCAAGGACACGCACCTTGTCAATGAAGGCAGCGAACCTGCTGTTGAGACACTTGATCTGCTCCTTCTCCTCATGCTTCACGCACTGTGCGTTGGGGTCGATCTCCAGGTTGAGGGGCGTGAGGAGACTCTCGTTGACCGACACGGTGGTGATGCAGGGCGGGCTGGGTCCGCACACGCCACCGGAGCGGTATCCGAAGCTGCGGCCGCAGGAGCCAGAGCGGAAGCCCCCGCAGAGGCTCTGGCTGCTGAAGCCCCTGGCGAGGCCGCGGTAGCAGGAGACGCCGCGGTAGGGGGCGGCCGTGATGCAGCAGCGGCCCGGCCGGGGTCCGCAGGCCGAGGCGCAACTGAAGGTCTGGCCGCAGAATCCTGATCCGCAGGTCATGGTGCTCCTGGAGGTTTGGGTTGCAGAGTAGAGGATGTGAGATCTGGAGTCTTGGTGGAAACTCCAATGTGTCCCTCAAGGTTCCCCAGTCCTATTTATGCTCCGATGGGAAGGGGCTTGGCTATGCAGATGGAGTCGGTGCAATTTGTGCTTTATGGGCTTGGGCGGTTAGTGCAGTCCAGCCCCGCTCTAGAATGTGCTTTCGTGGTGGAGTGGCCCGCACCCGCCTCTGTGTGAAGGATGCCAATCTCTGGGCCGTAGGGGGACTCGGCATGTTTCATCTTCAAAGTGCCCTGCCAGCAGGGCATGCGCTCACCTCAGGGCAGGAGGAGAGAAGGGCAGGGCAGGGAGGGGAAGGGAGGGAAGAATAGGTCCGGGAGAAGGGGAAGAGAGGAGAGGCCAGACATTGGGAGGAGCAAGGAGGAGGGGCCTGCGTGTGTGTTGGGGAGTGAGTCGGAAGGACACCCCAGAAAGGTTGAGGTCTAAATTCCGTCCCAGGAGTGGCCAAAGTGCCACCAAAACACAGCTCTGGAGTTTTTCCCTCTCTGGAGTGTCCGGTGAGCCGCTGGAAACATCTGATTTTTCTTACCACGGCAGCAGCTACTCAATTATTAAACATTTGATGTCTTTTTCAGCTTTTATTATGAGAGTTTCCAAACATATAGAAAAGTTGGAAGAATAGTATAATGAACATCCTGAGGCGTTTCACCTAGATACCTGGATTCGATAGATGTTGACGTTGCGCTGTATTTCCTTCCACGTTGGTCTAATGATTGACAGTTACGGGCAGCATGGCACATTGCCCTTGAATATTTCGGCAAGCATTTCTTAACAATGAAGACAGTCATTTTCACATTCAAGAGAATGAACAATAATTCCAAATAGTCATTAACTATCCATTCCGTTTCAATTTTCCCAACTGTTCCCCAAACTTTTAAAAACAGGTTCAATGTGCCTTATCTTGCGGCTGTAGCCCATGCATTTTCTGTAAACTGGAAGTTTACCCTGGAGCTGGGCTGTCCAGTGTGAAAGCCAATAGGCACATGTGGCTAAGTTAGTTGATGCTAAACGAATTCAAAATTGAAATTTTCAGTGTACTAGCCACATGTGACACAGGGCCAGTGGCTATGTTATTTATTGGATGGTGCAGATGTAAGACATTTCCACAATTGCACCAGGATCTATTGGATCACACTGGTCTAGAGGCTTGATTGGGGTTAACTGAAACATTTGGGGGCAGAATGCTTCATAAATGATGTGATGTGACTCTTACTGTGTCACCCAAGGAGCACAGAAGGTCCAGTTCTTCTGTTATTGGTAATGCTAAGTCAGATGACTTCGGTACAGTTCCCCCTTTACAATCAGAAAGTGCTCTGTAGGGAAACATTTTGATTAGAGGATATTTTATTTTTATTAGTCACCTACCATCATTACATGCTATAAATGATCTCTAATTCTCACAATCATATGAAGTAGGCACCATTATCCCCATTTTACAGATGAGGAAACTGAGGCTCAGAGAGGCTAAATAACTTGCCCAAAGCCTCCAGCTTGTAAGTGGCAGGGCTCAGGAGATACTGTGCCTTCTCGCCTACAAGCTGAGACAACCCCGGGTTGCCTAATCCCTGGAAAATCAAGGGGGCAGAGAGAGTTGCTCAGGAGAGGTTGTCTGTGGATTTAAGGCTGGGGAGTCCATCTGAGGAAGACGGGTAGAGTCAGCAGGGGTGGAATGGGTAGAAAGAGGAGGGGAAATGGGGTGTGAGTGTGGCGTAGCGGCAATGCGAGGCTGGGGGCTGGGGAGGGCTGTGGGTGAGATCTGCAGGATCCTATGCTGAAGAATTGAATAAATATTTGCTCAGTAAATATGGGTGGAAAGTGGTAGTTTTAACTATTTGTATACTTATGGTGTGTTGTAAGTAACCATGATAGATCGTCCTGTGTTCTATTTATTCACAAAGCACCCCCACTCTGACAGAGCAGCTCTAGAAAACTTATCTCACAAAGTAAGAGATTTGTGTAAGTGGAAGGGATGAACAGGGAAGTGAAATGACTTGCCTGGCAGCCCCCTGTAGCCACTGGGCCTTTGTGGGCGGGGTCGGGGGCAGGGGCAGAGGTAGGCAGAGCTGTTGGGGGGGCGGGGAAAGAAGGGGGATGGGTTGATGGGAAAAGAGAAGAAAGGAGAAGTAGAGAAGAAAACAGGGTTTGTCGGGAGTTAGGCTCTGGGTGTCTGTGCAAAACATTCAGGAGTGGGACTTTGTGACAGGACAGACATGGGGTAGCAGACTGTGTCAGCCATTTGGTCATCCCAGAGGAGGGTGTGGCACCTGCTGTCACTTTATGTGTTTGGGGAGCTGACCAGCACTTCTGAGGCCCTTTATAACCTCCTCTGCAATTTCGGACACTGCCCACAATTAGCAGTGGTGCTCCCAGCAGGCCGGCTGGCTGGGTGTCCTGGGGAGAAGCACAGTGAGTCAAGGTGCATTTCACACTCACTTTACCTTTTCCACCAGTATAACTCCTTATAAAAATGACATGCATAAGCATGAGCCAAATACTAATGGCTGATCCTCGCTAAGCAATTTTTAAAAAGCAAGAATAAGTTTAAAACCAGATAGAAAAAAACCGCAAATGTGACATTACTTTATTAAATTCAGACATTACCAGTTGTTGCTAATTTTTGAAGACCTAAAGGGACATTCGACCTGCATGTTTCCTTTGAGTGAACAACTTTTTTGGGGAGGGGTGGTTGGCAGAGTCATCATCCTATTGTCTTGGCTCTGGCAATGTGAGCTTTATGAAAGTCGAAATGGTTTTTATTGTGAAATATGTCATGCACACAAAGGACTGTAGAGGTGGGAAAACGAGGACAGATATGAGACTTAGGACCTTCCTCTGAGCTTCACTGATTGTGCCCCCTTCCTGCCTGGCCCAGGGATGCTTCCACTCTGGGATTTTGTGTTAAATCATTCTTTTGCTTTTCTTTACAGTTTTAGTACTGAACCATATATTACTTAATTTTCTAGTGTTTAAAGATCATATAAATGGGATCATATTGCATGTATTCTTTCATGTCTGGTTTTCTTTGTTCAGCGCTCCTTCCTGTAGCTGTATGGTGCTCATTTCACTGTGGACTGTGCTGAGTTTACTCAGCTTTCCACCCTGATGGCCTCATGGTCGTTTCCAGAGCTCATATTCTGAACAGAGCTGCTATGAACATTCTTCCCTATGTCTTCTAGTATAATTGTGCAAGAATTTTCCTGGGGTATATGGTTATTTTAAAAAACTATGCAAGTATTATACACTTGGTGTAGAAACTATTTTATGGATATTATTCCAAACCTAAAAGATAATAACATCTCTTGTTGTGCATCTTGCTTCATAGTAGATACTATACTAAGAGCCCAATATACATTCATGCATTTAATTTTCACAATGGCCCTCTGAGGCAGGTGTGTTATTCTAGTTTTACAGAGGAGGACACTGAGGCCTAGGGAGGTTAAAAGACTGGCTCGGGTTGTGTGGTTAGTGGCAGAGCTGGCACTCAGCCTGGTGTGTTTGGACCCAATGAACAGAGGAGTTTATCTCATTGCACTCCCATCATTAAAAGAATCAAACAGTAGATGGCGTTTGCATATAACACATTAACACATGCACACTCACTAATCCCCTCCCTCCAGTGCCCTCTTCTGGGCCCTTCGGAGTGTTCTCAGGGTTTAGGACCAGAGGAGGGAGCGGTGCTCACTTATTTTTGTGGTGAGTTTCCAGTTTTAAGAAAAAAGCTGGATATACACCCAGATCATGAACAACAATGCAAACCTTGCAACACACCAATGGGTACAAATGTTTGGTTCATGGATATATTCCAAAGGCTTGACATATAGTAGGTGCTCAATAAATATTTGTTGAATGAATGAAATGAATACCAGCTGCATATTAAGTGCTGAGTAATGGAGCCATCAAAGCTTGGTGGTTAATTGTATAAAGCTTTCCGGTAGGATGGGCTGGGGACGAGATGATGCAGACCAGAGGGCGGTCATTCCTGGGGTAGGGGGTGGGGTGGGGAGGCATTTCTGGCTGGGGCCTGAAGGAGGGACAAAGTGAGTAGATGTGTCTTTAACCAGAGCAAAGTCCTTAACCTGAGTGATGATGGGGGTGGTAGGGAAAGCCAGCCAACAAGGGCAAGGGTCCTGAAGGCGTTGGGGCAGTATAGAGACTGGTGGTAGGGTTTGGTAAGGGAAGTGAGAAGTAGACTTCTAGGAAAAAAGAGGGAGAAGATGCTTGGTCTTAGATTATTACTCTCCAGGGCCACTTGGACAAAGGACAGAGAATGGCTAGGGGGTGAGGAGGATGGCAGAGAGGGGCGATTCGGGTAGAGAGAGGGAAGAGGAGGGAAGTGGAGGGACAATGGGGAAAAACCCAGGGGAAAATGGTGAGGGGACACTTTCGTGTTGGAAGAGCAGAGGAGGAGGAGGTTGATGAGAGATGGGTGCAGCATCTACCTGAAGAGGTGGGCAACCTTGGCCCCAGCTTTATAACATGGAATCTCCGCAGGGCAGGGACCTGGGCCAAGGAAGTGGCAGGGGCTTAGCCCGGTTAATGAGACAGACCTCACCAATGGCAGAACTCCTGAGTCAAGCTTCATTTCCCCCAGGATCTCCACAAGGGCCTTTGGCCCCTTGTCCTCTCACAGGTAATTGGCCACTGTCCCAGGCATGTTGGCTGAGGAGGCCAGGCTCTGACTTGGGTCTCTCGTTAACTCACCACCAACCCAATGGCCCTGCCTAGTGACTGCACCTGAGGTCAATTCTGTCATTGACAGCTCAGTTGCTGTGTGAACATCCACTCCCTCGCCCCTCAGTTTCTCCCCCTGGAACCTGGCCTGCACCTTCTTTCTGTGAACAGAAAGCATGAGCTGCAAGGTTAGAAAAGGCATGGGCTCTTTGACCCCTATAGGCCTACTGTGCAGAGGCTTTGGTGTCCTCCAAATGTAGAGCACACAGGCTGCCTTGCAGCCCTCAGCCGTGGAGCAGAATCCGAGATGACACGGGACCTACTTTTTAGGTCTCTGTCTCAATGGGCTCTTTACCATCACAGCACTTCATGATTCATCCCTCTCCTGTGAGGTCCCTCAGGCTCCTCTACTGTCTACCCACTCTCTGAAATACCTCCAAGCAAACCTTTGCACCAGTACTGTCCTGCCTGCTTGTTTACTGAAGCCCATCCTCACTCTTTCCAAGGAGGACTTGCCTTTCCCATCAGAGTAGTTGTACTCCACATTGCTGAGAATGGGCACTGTCAGTAGGCATTGCATTCCCGAGCATCCCGATACATCTCAAAAGCCACCCTCTGGCCTGACTCATAAATGTGGGTCTGTCTTCCCTGTCAGATGGGGAGCTCCAGAATCCATATCTTCTTCCTTCTCTTAGTGCTTTCTTCCCTCCCTCCAAAAATTGAGACAGGGTTCAGGATATGGCAGGGACATGTTAATCACAGAATCCTTGAATCCCCCAACAAGATGTTATTTTGTTTAATTCATCATCCATCTTGAGGAATCTGCTTCAACATCCCCCACAGGAACAGAATGAACTGACAAAAAACTTCCTAATGTTAAATCCACCTGATTTGTTCTTTCTTTTCAGGCGTCCCTTGGGGGAAAAAATCCACTTGGGCTAAAAGAGGAGGCTCTGATTTCCAGATCTGATGGTCTTTGGGTTCACCTTCTGTCTTCCAGAATAATGAGTCTTCCTTTTTTATATAAAGCTTCCCCAAATGCGAGATATAACACTTGCCCTCCTTCTGGGAAGTTCTTTCTCAACTCCAACTTCCATCTGTCTAGCTGCGGTGAAAGCCTGACTTCTCTTGCTCTCCTTGGACTTCCATTATACTTGCATGGATCATTAACAGCATTTCCATCACCCTCAGACCCATGGTATCCCTAAGCTACTGACCATTCAGCAGGTTTCAGGATTAGGTAAAAAGCAAGATGAGTGAATATGTCATTGATTTATAACTTACACTATAATATTGTCAGAAATCATGAGAATGTCTGATGATCTGTTAGCAAACACAAATTTATGAATTATTCACAAAAAACAGGCTTTTTGGATTGTCCAAAATTCCCTTTTCATCCAGTTGTATGATTGCCCAAGGACTGGTGACATCTTCCCTTTGCTTAAGAAGATTCTGCCCTGCAGCAGCTGGGATACACTGGGGACTGAAGGAGGAACATTTGATTTGGGGTTCTTTTCTGGGATAAAGGAAGTAGCCATGGCCAAAGGTCTCAGGTCCTCCCTGCCCCTTGGGCTGATCCCTATGGTAGAACAATAGTAGGTAACATTTATTGAGCACTTGTTGTGTGCCAGGTGCTGTGTTACACATTGTCCATGCATTATTTCATTTAATACTTCTATTAGCCTTTTAAGAAAGACAACATTCATGAGAACTTTATGTATATGGCTTAGGAATGTGAGTAGGTATATTCCATCGAACATGCTGATACATCCACAGCAGCAGCAGTAACAAGAACAAAAAGAACAACAACAATGGCATCGATGACATACACTTGAACTTCCCCATTAAACCCTGTCACTATAAGTACTGCGGCAGCAGCAACAGCCACTACCTACCTATGTGAATACGTTCTTAGAGGCTCTATTCTAAGTGCTTTACATGGATTAATTCTTTTCATCCTGACAACGACTTTAGCAGGTGTGTACTATTATCCTCATTTTACAAATCATAAAATGAGATACACAGAGGTTAAGTAATTGCCTAAGATTATACAGCTAGAGAGTGGCAGAGCTGGACTTTGGAAGTATGCATTTTGGAATCTGTGTTCTTCACTGATATGCCAGGTATTTAAACTTTTTAGTTTCAATCATATTAAGAAATGATTTTGCATAGTGAAAAAGTACACACATATTTACATACCATATACACTTGGAACAAAAAAGATCATGAAATGTTATTCTTACCACATATGATGCACTCTGATGTTTTCTATTTTATTCTAATCTGTTAAATAGATTAAATTAAACTTCTGGTTGCTTCCATGAGTGGGTCCCAATGTGAATCTGAAAAAATGCTGCCCCAGAGCCTCCTGCTTCTTGATGATTTCAGTAAAGCACATGGCATTTGTGCCCTGGGGTTCACTGAGCACGGGCCAGCCTCTGTAATTCCTCAAGGCAATGCTGGGACAGACAGGCTCACTCCACTTCTCAGAGGAGGGCATTCCTTGCCCCATTCACTCAGAGATCATCACAGCAGAGTCTTGGTTCCTACCCAGGCCCTCTGGGTTGAAGGCCCACACTATCCACGCTGGATGGACAGCACACACCAATGTGGACCTGTTGTGACATCTTCCAAGGTTGCTGACGAACTGCTGTGAAGGGAATGGGGTGGCGGGGATGGTACAGCATGGAAAGCAGCATAGAATCGAGGGGGTAATGGCAGAGGGCTGGATACTCTCCTCATATGGCTCTGTCTAGATTGGTCTATTATATTCTGAGCCAAATGCCATGTAGACTCATAATTGTGGTGTCCATCTTAGGCCTTTTGGGCCCTGGAGGAAACACAGAGGCTTGAGGTGAAATCCAGACATACTATCCTTGCTTGGGAGCTTGATGGAAATGGTTGGGCATTCCTGAGGCCAGTGAGCCAGTGTGTACCTGCTGAGCATCATGAAGAACTCTGAGGGAGGGGATGCCTCCGCTCAGCATAGGCTGGCCAAGAAGGTCTAATAAGTTGGCTTAGGATCTAGTTGGTGTGTAAGGGGGCAGGGGG
>PVJI01034999.1:0-10038 GCA_004026765.1 Micronycteris hirsuta | reverse complement strand
GTGACGGGCCGCACATCCACCTGGATCTGACTACCTGGGCCTGGGCGATGCTGCCGTCCCACCTAGGATTGCGCGGGATAACTAGCACCGTGCATTTTTATAGGTCCCCATTATTTTTGTGAAGCCCCGCTGTCCTACGGACCGTGACAGATGTGCATTACATAATCCTGGGTGTGCGGCCAGACCCCGCTGTGCTGGGTGGGGACCGAAGCGCCAGGGGGCGCACTGGCTGCCAGGTGCGGCCGGACTTGGCGCGGGGCCTGGTGTCCGGCCTGGAGTGGCGTGTCTGGAGCCCAGCCTGTGAGCTCTGGCCTTCCTGGGCCCTGCCTGGGGCGCCCCATCCATTTCAGACTGAGTCTCCACAGAGCGTGGTGCAGGGTCGCTTCTCCTTAGGGAGTCGGGGAGAGGTTGAACTAAATCATGCGATGACAGCAGCTCCTATTCTTTTCAGGGTGAAATGCTGCAGGAATAGATTCATTATTGTTATGTCATAGATTTTGGCCTCAAAGTAGCAGCCTTGGGCAGTCACTGATGATCTCCTTGGGAAGAGGGGTTAAGTCCTATTATCATGTCTCTGGCACGTGGGAGAAGAATCTTCATGAGCCCCCTGGGTAATGCCTAGCAAGAATCCACTGGGTCCTTCCTGGAGGCGGCAAGCTGCCCACCTTCCTGAATCCTGGATGAATCAGGTATCTGAACCAGTCTCTCTCCTCACCATGTTCTTTCCCATTATTTTAATAGCTATTCCAAATTCTTATTTCCCCCTCCTCTGAAAAAGTGATTCAGCCACCAGATTTATCCCGACAGCTGAGGCACTCAAAATGTTATTTTAAAATACAAAATAGGGGCTCTAGAAAATCCTTCATTTCCAAAGATGTCCTCTCTAGGTCTTACGTGGCTCCTTCTCCCCGAGGGACTTCCGTTCCCTGATCTGTTGTGTGAGCCCTGCCCAGCACACCCTAGTTTAACACCCCTGACCTGTAAATATCCCAGGAAATAAACTCACGATACCCACCCCAGTTACTTTGCTATATACACAGAAGCCCCAAATGCCCAAACCCTGATCTAGCGCCTTGTCCAGCCTTCACTGATGTGCGGGTTCTAGCACCCCAGCCGCCGTGTGCGTCTTCGAATGCCTACTGCCGTGCGTATCAGGAGCTCACGAGCATTTGTCAGCTAAGCCAATGAAGGAAAGTGGGGACTTGTACCTCTGCACAGCCGGCCCCTCCTGCCAGCTGTAACCTCATCACTTGCGCATAACAGTGCTCAAAAATGTGAATGATGGCGCCCCCCACCAGCGTGGCTCGGGTGGCTGGGCATCTCTCTAAAAAGATCGAAGCGAAACAAAAGGTCACGGGTTCTATTCCTGGTCGGGCACTGACACAACCTACAACCGATGATGTTTCTCTCCCTTTCTTCCCCCTCTCTAAAAAAAAATGTTAATGAGGGCGATGATACCCCTCCTAACACATGGACAGTCTGTCGCTGGACTTTCACAAGATGCAGGGAGCTCACCGAATTGAGTTATCTCAGCTCTGGAGGGAGACGTGCGTGAGGGGCAAGAGGGGATGAAGGGCAGCCGCATTCAGAGGTCCTGGGATGACGCTACGTTTTTCAGTGAGTTCCTCGAAAACCCCCATATGTCAAAAGTTGTAAATGAAATTATTTTGCTCTCCCAATACTAAATATATCTTCATTATATAAAATACATTATGTAAACGAAATCCACATTATCTAAATATGTCTGCAAATGTGAAAACATAGTGGGTATAAAACATGCATTATATAAAAGTATTTTTGCTCTGTAATCTCACCACTGAATCGACTCCTTTTAAAGTTTTGCTTCCCCTGTTTCATCGATTCTGGGATGCAGGAGTGTTTACTTGTTCACATCGCTATGGTGACTCATAACTGCTGCCGGCCCCACTGAGGTCCGGTTCTCACCGAGATTTGTGTTTGCTTTCGCCGGCCGTCTGGAGGCACCGCCAACCCAAGCCTATTTTGAGTGAAATTCTCTGCTCAAGGTTCTTTGAATCACGGTGGCAGCATGGATTTAAAACACAAGCTAGGGTGATCCCTGGATTGGAGTTCAAATTCTTTGGGGAGGTTTTTTCCTCCGTCCACCCAATGGCAAGGCCGAGACTAGCGCGTTTCAGTGCCTGGCTCCCTCTGCGTGGGGGGCGGATCTACCACAATCCCACCCAGGGTGTCGTTTTAGACTCCCCATCTTGGGCCTTTTTTATTCTTAAAATAGATGATAGATTTATGCATTTTTCTTTTCTCTAGCTACATGTCGAAACCAGACTGCATGCCAGTTTTGTATTTTTATTCTCTAGCATCAGAACGCGACCACTCGCGGTCCTATTAGAACTTTTACAGGCATCATTTGAATGGCTTCCATTATCCGTGTGTTTGCAAATTTACTTCACCATTCCAGCTGTCACTGTGGGAAGAGCAGCCGTTCCCTTTTTGGGTTGTGCCTAAAGCCTTGGCCGAACTCCACTCTGAGCCAGCATCAGGGGCCTCTCATCTGCCAGGCCCTGCTGTGAGGAAGACAGACATCCCTGCTCATCAGCCTTACAGCCTAGCAGGGAAGGCAGTGAGCTGACCAGGAACGAAATCCAGAATGAGGGGTGACAGGCAGGGCAGCCGCAATCAGCCTGCGACGTTGCTGACTGTGACAGGTTGCCGGAGATGGGAACACCGGGTGAAACTGTATTCGTGTTCTTAAGGTTCTCGGTTGTACTGACAAATTGTTGACTCCCAGGCGTCCGAGGGCATCTGTTTCCTTTCACTCTTGTGCAAGTGGGATATTGCCGTTTGAAAGCTTTATTTATTTATTTATTTTTTTTTTTTTTGCCGGTTTTTCAGATGAGAATGAGATTTTGTTTGAAGGTAATGTTTTGTGACTGAACCTAATCCCGGTTTCAAACTGCATGCTGGGGACGTGTGCTTCCCCTTCTGTGAATTGTCTGCTTAGGATGCCTTATGCTCACTCATCCCAGGGGGTCCTTACGCTCTCGTCACCACTTGGCATGACTCCCGTAGGCACTAAGAATAGTCATTTTTTTCCTGGTGTAATTTTTGTTCATATCATTTCCAATTTATTGTGTGGTTTTTATGCTGCTCAGTTGCTTAATGAAATATTGACGTTCTAAATTTTATGTAGTCAAACTTAGCAATTCTTTTGGTGATTTCTGATGCTGCTTTGACCATTTAGAAAGTTGGTCTGCACCCAGAAACCTGATCAATGTTCAATTTTATTTTCTTCTAGTTATTTGTAGGATGATTTTGATCTCAATTTATTTAATGTTTATTGATATATGATATGAAGTGAGACTCTAAAATTTTTTACTGAATAGTTAACCAATGATTGCTACATCACTTATTCAATAAATCTTTTGTGTCCTATGATGGTAATTCCCCTTTAAAGTGCAATAGTCAATTACTGATATTTACTAATCTATGTCTTCTTCACCATTGACCTGTCTATTCGTACACTAGTACCACACTAATTGTATGCAGATAAAATAATATCCATGGCCTTGGCCAGGTGGCTCAGTTGGTTAGAGCATCATCACATACACCAAAAGGTTGTGGGTTCAAGTCCCAGATTCCCAGTCAAGGTACATGCGTAGGCTGCAGGGGTTCAATCCCTGGTAGGAGCACATAAGGGGGCAACCTACTGGATTGGTTTTTCTCTCTCCCTCCCTCCCTCCCTCTCTCTCTCTCTCTGTCCCTCCCTTTCTCCCTTCTTTCCTTTCTCTAAAAATCAATAAATATATCCTTGGGTGAGGATTAAAAAAATAATATACATGTGTAATTTAAAGTTTGATTTCTTGGAGAGGTAGTCTTTTCTACTCCTTTTAAAAAATATCTCCTGCTCTTTCTTTGACAGTTATTTTTCCAGAGCGTGCAGAGTGTGCAAGGGGGATGGTGGGGGTTGGGCAGGTTATGGGGGGGTGGGCAAAGGCCTGAGGGCCTTGGTACGGGGGCTGGCTGCGTCTGCTCAGTGAGAGGGGAGGCCCTGGGGGACCTGAGGACAGGGCCCTTCACCACGGGGTCCCTTTGGCTGCTGGCTGGAGAACAGACGGCGGTGAGGCCTGGGGAAGCAGTTTGGGAAAGGGAAAGGAGCGAGAGAGGAGAAGGGGTTGGAGAGAGGGAAAGAGAGAGAAATGGAAAGACCGAGAGAAGGGGAATTAAACTCGCTTCAGTCAACATCAAACTCATCCTCGGGGACCCACAGTCATCACGTAAACAGTCCCTCGTGTTTGCTGCCTCCCTCTCCTGAGGGTGGAGGGGCTCAGGACTGTCATTTTCCCTATTCACGGACTGCCTCTCACACGCCTTCTCTTATAAGGGACATGGGGGGTGTTTTCCTTCAGAGAGTTTTTAGCCCTCCCCCTGGGGGCCTCTCTGGGAAAGAAACGGACTGACTGTGCTAAAGAGTCCCAAGCAGTAAGAAAACACGTTTTTCACAATGAGGCACCAGGGGGGCCAGAGTAATTGCCATTTTCAAGTGATACGTGTCTGCTTCTATGTGTCGCTGATCTTTCAAGCTTTTCTTTGGTCAGTTTGAACATTTGTCCGGTTCCTTAAAAGCTTTAACTGTCAACACCTGGAGGAGGGCAGGGTGACTGGGTGGGGGACGCCTGAGTGAAGGCAGGTGTGCCTGGCAAAGATCTAAGATGTGTCTCTGGGAGATGAACTCCAGGTTTAAAGACCCTTATTATATCCAAGTGGTGCTGAATTCGGACGAACTTTTCTTAGCCACTGGGTGGGCGGGGAGTGGAAGAGAGGAGAGGGCGAGGTCTCTAAATGGTAGGCATACAAGAGTGAAAATAATTTCTTTTCAATAATGAGTTTGTTCCCAGATTGGCCAGTTGGCATCTTTAAATCTTATGCTGAAGTAAATGAACCCACTGTCTCAGTGGCGTTTTGTAGGCTGTGGCTTCAGGGAGACTGTGTATGAGATCTAAGAAGTGTTTCAACATAACTTGCCTTTAATTGCTCAAAGAGTTGCTGGTGCTTTCTGCAATCAGAATGGAAATAAGGAGAAGCTGAGAGCTCGCAGACATGTGGTACTTAAGGGAGAGAACCGACGGCGTCTCCATGAGGCGGGTGGAGGGCAGAGGGAAAGCCGGGCTGGACCGTGGCCTCGCTGGCTGAAGGTCTCCTCCTTACCCTGCGTCTCCTCAGTGCTTCCCTCGGCCAGGCCTTCCGGCCGAGTCATAGAACTCTGGTCGGGATGGACGACAACAGTATTAACAAAGAACTAAAGCAGAAGCTAGACTTCTCCGGCTGTGAAGAGGAGAAGGAGAACGGAGAACAGCAGGGAGGCAGGGAGGCCCAGAGCAGCATCCCGGACAAGTCTGAAGCTCCTGACTCAGAGGCCAAGTTCACACCTCCCAGGACACCCTGCAGGGAAGTAGGAGAACTGGCACTTCAGGAAAAGGACAAAATGAGTCCAGAGCCTGTTTCGAGGAGGACTCCGGTGTCAGAACCTCTCGCCTGCCCCGCCACCCCAGCCCAGCCCGACGACAGGCGAAAGCGGCTGCTGTGCGAGAGCCCCTTCACTCCCAAGGTCAGTAAGTCCTGCGGAGACGGACCCAGGCTCCTTCACTTCGGCTGGTAGAGAAAGAGGACTCGGTCCTTTGTTGTATGTGATAGACTTGCCTCCCGGCCTCTCCTATCCCCAATTATTCTTTTATTGGTGAAAGCGAAGGAGAGTTTAAAGCTATCAGAAAACAGAGTTAAATGTCTTGCCGCCTGTCTTCTCAAAACCACTGGTGCCAGCGGGTGACCGTTTGGTGGAGACCCAGATGAATGCTGGGTGGGGAAAGTTCCTCGTTAAGGAACATCGGCACTGGCAGGCCTGTTGAGAGGTGGCGCCTGGGCCGTGCACGCCGCTCAGGAGAAATTCAAGGTCTCTGGCGTTAACCTGGCTTTTTGCTCAGCCAATGGCAGAGACGGGACTAGAAACCTGATCTTTCGGTCTGAGCCTGTTCTTTCCAGGACGCCAACTGGCTCTATCTCTATGGGATTATTTCCTAATATTTCCTCATGTAAGAATGTTCTCATTCTCTGTGTGAGCACATTCATGACTCCTGGCTGCTGCTCGGCCCAGAAGGAAGTCCTCTCCCCTCCTGGGCCTTGTCAAGTCCAGGCCCTTCTATTGTCTGTGAGCAAAGAGGTGACCTGTTGGCACTTCTGTGTAAGCTGAGGATTGCGGACACGTAGCGGTCCCAAGCAGTTAGCATATTGCTTTAGTCTAGTTACGACTGGTCTCCAGCTCCATCCTGCATATGGGTTATCAAAGCCAGGGCTGGGCCCAGTGGGCAAGTCCGAGGGCTGGAATTGGCCCTGCTTTCTGCGGGCTCAGCGTGAAGTACTTCAGACCATCGTGACACCATCTGTGCCTCTGATGGCAGCGCAGTCCCCGCCTGAGGTCCCTAGTGCCTGCCGAGTATGGGCACCACGTCCACAGGAAGCTCTAGGCTTCCTGTCTGAACTGGAAGCAAACCCCTCTCATAGGCTCACGTGTCCCTCTGTGGGTTTGCCAGAGGTCCCAGTGCCAAGCAACCCATCATCCACTGATTTCTCTTTTTTTGAGAACCCACTGTGTGCAAGGAGCCTAAGACACAGTGTCTGAGAGAGACAAGACGGACCTACAGACACAGGTGATAGGTGCTTCAAGAGCAGCCAGGGTCCTGTGAGTGGACTGCTTCTCAGGAAAGATGCAAAGGCGAAGGAGGCATGTGAAGGTTAACGGAAGTTGGCATGGTTTTGACGCATAGAAAGTAGGTAGAGAGCCCTGGCTGGTGTAGCTCAGTGGATTGAGCGCGGGCTGGGAACCAGAGGGTCCCGGTTCGATTCCCAGTCAGGGCACATGCCTGGGTTGCAGGCCAGGTCCCCATGAGGGCCATGTGAGAGGCAACCATACATTGCTGTTTCTCTCCCTCTCTCCCTCCCTTCCCCTCTCTCTAAAAATAAATTAAAAAATAAAATTAAAAAAAAGATTAAAAAAGAAGAAAGTAGGTGGAGAGCGGGCTGAGAGGATGTGGCGCTGAGCAAACATACACAGGGAAGAAAACATGGTATGTGTATTTCATTCGCTCATTTAAAACTTAGCTGAACACCCTGACGTGCTAGCTGACCCTCTGCGGTCACACCCACTTACTGCCTTCAAAAACCGCCCACAAAATAAAGGTAAGCACACACCTGAAACGGTCATTACGTTCAGATCAGGTTTTCTAGAGGCGTGGTACCCACGAGGAGAAAGGATTGGGAGTTAGGTCTCAAGACATCAGAGAAGCCTTGCCAAAGAAAGTGATGTTTGAGAGAAGTCTTAAAGAATGAGTTGGGGTTCACCTGGTGGAGAAGGAGGGAGTGAGAACTTGGGGGCCAAGGGAAAAGCATCTGCTGAATTATGGAAGGGAGAGGCCACGCTGCCCTGTGAAAGTGGCACGTCGTTCCACGTGACAGGTCCGTGCGGGACAGGGGCGGGTGGTGAGGCCACCGTTGGTAGGCAGGAGCTCGGTGAAGGCTTTATCCTAAAAGTGTGGAGAGGGCCATTACATGGTCTTGGGCAGAGGCATCTCGGCAAACTCATGACCTTCATATGAAGGAAGGGATGGAGCAGGAGAGATCCGGAGGCCGGGTGGTATTCTCAGTGGATTTGTTGAGAAAGGAGAAGCGCTGAATTATAACAGTGGTACACGGAGAGGTGTTTAGGAATTGGTAACTGCCTTGATGGAGCGGTTGAGGGAAAAAGAGAGACCCAGGGTGCAGTCAGGCCTCTCGCTTGTTTGAGTACATGGTTCCTTGAATCCGGACAGGTGACACAAGAGGAGGCACCGGTTTGGCAAAAGCAGAGGTCATGTAAATAATTGGATAAATGGGTCTGAGCACAGGAAAACAATAGACGTTGGAGATCTGTATCGGGACTTGGGTATGGATAAGCCCGTGTGGCCTGAGTAAGAACGGAAGTGGTTCAAGTTAGGGATCTTGGATGATGCCAAGATTTGAGGTACAGGCAGAGAACAGAGTTTGGGAGGAAGATTGGAAATGTAACTGGGAGAGTCCATACTTCATGAAGAATAGGGTTTGGGTCAGGGTCAGAGGAGAGAGGCCAGGGTAGTGATAACTGGAGATGCTATGCCCGAGACCAGGACACTCAGGAAAGGAATGTTGGTTTAGCTCAGCCTTGCCTGAGGGATAGGACCAGAAATCACATGGAGTGACTTCCGCTCACCATCAGGACTTCCTAGCAGGAAGGAGATTGAGATAGAAGATCTTCCTTAGGAGGCGGTGAGGCCCCTGTGGCTCCAGGACCACTCGGTGGAAATGTAGAAGGGATTCAAGCATCCGGGGCTAATTGTCCCAACTGGGCCTTTAACATTTTTTCCCCCAGTCCCAAGACCCTGTGATGTTCTGCCTTGTGGGAGGTTGCCACTGTCTCCCACCATCTCAAAGTCAGGGGGCTATATCCCAAATTCCCCTTTTCCTCTTAATCCTCTATAACAGAGCTGTCAGTCATGGGACGAGCTCTACTGTCTGGAGAGTATTTATACCCTCAACCCGGTCATCTTTCCAGAAACTTTCAACCTGCTTGACTTCACTGAGATTCCTTTCATAAATCTCGTTCCAAATGACGTTCTTTTAGGTTTCAAAAGGGTTGCTCATCCTTCTGCCATTCCAGCAATACAATTCATCTTAATGTAACTGATACCCTTCCCTCTATTTTAAGAGGAGATCACAAAATCTACCAGCCGTCACATTTTCAAACTAGGGATTCTAATAGCGTCTGCCCAGATATGAATACTTGTCCTTCCTTTTACCTGAGAACTGTCCAGGCCTTATTTGTGGTCCTGGAGGTGTGGCAGGCAGAGAGCTCTGGGTGGCCTTCAGGGGCACATGGCTTCCAGGGGTGGCCACCTCCCTGCTTTGTGCAGGATAGAAGTGTTTTACTTTCCGTATGATAACCAGCATCCAAAAAACCAAAAAAAACAAAAAAAAAACCCACAAACCCGTTTCTCAGGGAATGGTTTACTACAATTCTAAATTCATTTCCTGAATCACATTGACAGCTGAGAAGTATCACACAGCTGCGTGTTTTGGAGCCAACCCTCGGTTCTATAATAAACGTGCAGAAGACTGTCAGTCGTTGACGGCTCTCTATGACAGTCACCCCAGGCTCGTTCATGCTCTGAACTCTAAGACATGTGCAAAACCCTTGTACAAACTCTCAACTCTGGCAGTGACATCGTTTTCTTCATTAAAAAAAAAAAAAACGGTAGGGATTTTTTTTTAGATGAAGAAAAATATAATGTGTGCTCTATAACTCCCTTCATTCCTGCTTGCAGCAATCACATAGTAAGTCCAAGTTCCATATTCATTTTTCTGTACCTCACGTTCTTTACATTTATGTAAATGCTGTCACGTAGTGACTCGTGTTGTAACCCACCTTCTGCCTCTGCACGGAAAGGCCATGGGCAGGGGCTCTGGGAAGAGCAGAAATCTTTTAGAAAGGGCCTCATGGTGCAGTACCAGGGCCTCCGTGTCCGCCATGTGCTCCCGATGACCTGTATGCAGTGGCTCAGGTCCCCCTCGGGCCCCTGGCGCTACGTCATAATGCATCCTGCTGTCTCATCGGAGCTCTGTGTCTCTGACCTCTCCCCTCCGCTTCGCGGTTTAGTTCTGGTGAGGTTTCAGGCCTGTGTTCTCCTCCTGTCACCTGTTTGTGGTGGTAAGTGCCGCACGTTTTTCTACTTAGTGGCATGTTAGTTATAGCCACTGCAGGGCGTTGAAGCTGAGGGGCTGAGAGTTACATACTTCTCAGGGTTTTTTTTTTTTTTTTTTTTTTTTTTTTTTTTTTTTTTTTTTTTTTTTTTTTTTTTTTTTTTTTTTTTTTTTTTTTTTTTTTTTTTTTTTTTTTTTTTTTTTTTTTTTTTTTTTTTTTTTTTTTTTTTTTTTTTTTTTTTTTTTTTTTTTTTTTTTTTTTTTTTTTTTTTTTTTTTTTTTTTTTTTTTTTTTTTT
>PVJI01034998.1:0-10037 GCA_004026765.1 Micronycteris hirsuta | reverse complement strand
CCCATGAGCTATTAATTATTTTTGCATTTTTAAATTGTTGAAAAAACCTTTTAAGAAGAATATGTGTAACATGCGAAAATTATATGTAATTAAAATTCAGTGTACATAAATAAAGTTTTATTAAAACACATTTACCCTGACTTATTTCTGTATCTTCCGTGGTTATTTTCATGTCACAGTGGCAAAGTTGAACAGTGACAGAAACCATATGGTCCTGGTGCAAAGCAGAACATCGCTAATATCTGCCCTGTTAACAATGAGATTGCCAATTCTCGTTTCCCAAGAAAGTGTTAAAAGTTCTGGATCTGTGCAAGTTAGTGGGTGCATGTAACTATGCAGCAAATGAAGGGGCTGAATGCATCCTTGGGCCTGCTCCTCTGTATTCTTTTAATGCCACTCATCATTCTATTTGACTTTAACTGTGTTCTTTGCATGATAGCCTGAAGATTAATGAAGCACTTCTCCTGTATCAGGATTCACAGAGATGTGAAGGTAACAGCACGGAGTAGAAGACGCAGTAAAGATTTTGCTGTTTTCCTCTGGAGAAATCCTGAAGCTGTTATGTGCAAGGACTTTCAGTAGTTACAGCAAATCTCCCAGAGGATGCCAGCTCTGTCGTATCCTGGTCATAAGATTTAGAGTACGCCGACGCTGTGCTACTTGGAAAAATATGACATGATGATGGGCAGTGCCAGTCATTTGGGGTTTTATTGAGCAATGCGTGTACATAATATTTGCATACATTTCTAGCAGATAAAATAACTTCAAAACTCTGTGCTTAATGAGACTTCAGTGATTGTCACAAAACAGTGTGGGTCTGTGTTCCCAAAGCAGAATAGTTCCTTGGTAATAGGTATAAAATGTTGAAGGGCTTCCAATACAAATGTAGCTACTAAATAGTCAACATTTGCAGTGTTTAACATGCTGTGTGATGGTGAGAACATGTTCCTGTTGATTATATGGACAAGAGTCAGCTTGTTACCCAAAATGGCAACAATATCAGTGATAACAATGGGGCGGGAGCAGCAGCAAATATGTGTTCAACCCTTCCTGTGTAACCAGAACTGTTTAGGTATTTTATCAGTTTTAACTCACTTAAATCCTCACATCAACCTTACAAGATAAATATCGTGATATGTACACTGCACATCATACTGTGCAGATGAAGAAAATAAAGCACAGAGAAGTTAACTAGCTTGGCCACGGTCATGCAAGTAAGAGGCGGAAGAATTTGATTGGAAACCAGGCAATTTGGCTACAGTCTTTGCTCTTAAATAATATCTTTTACTGCTTAATCAAACTATTGTTTAGGTAGCATTTAGTATAAACAACAGAACCATGTGTTAGAAAACTATTGAGATTTAAGATCTGTAGTTAGATATAGATCTATGCCTATAAGATCTATCTATTTACATCAAATAGATATATTTATTTTGGATTTCCTAACCGAAAACCAGGAATGCTACAGGGTCTGGCACAAATAACGCCCCATTTTTATTACAAAATTTTTTATTACAAAATCATCATAACCAAGTAATTCTGTAACAGAACAATATCATACTCTAGCACACCATATGACAGTTTAGGTGAAATGTTCAAATTAAAACTATAAATTATTACGCCTGTGTTATTACCCTGCCAACCACACTCAAGCAGGCCTTACTTCTGCCGGACCCTGTATTACTGATACCATAGAACCACGGGGCTGTGCTGTATTCTCTCCTAACCTCCGGATCCTGTACAGCACTTCAGTACAGTGCACAGTTGGTGCTGAATGAATGGACTGAGTGTGGAAAAGACCGCATAGTTTCTGTATGTTCTGCCCTATGAGCAGAAGCTGGGCATTAGGAAAGGATATTTTTTTCCTGATTGTTTACTATCATTAGGATTGCCGCCAGTAGGTCTGGGTTTTCTAGAAGACTTTCTAGACAGGATCTGAAAACCATGATAAAGTAGTTTCGCCCTAAACTTTCCAATTAGGTGTGCCTACTTCCCCGGCCCCTGCTGGCGTAAAGCTAAGGGATTTTTCTCTGATCTTAACTGTGATAAATAGGGCTACAGGAGATAAAACTCAGAAAAGTGTGGGGACCCTCTGGACGGGGCCCCAATGGTTTTTTAACTCTAAGTAACACTAAATCTCCAATGTCTTGTTAATTACTATTTAAATCTTTATCATTTAACTAGCCCCAGTGGCTTCTGCTGGCAGTCAGCTGTAATTCTCTGTAGTTGCCTATCTCTCCAGTTTTCCAGGGTGACTGTGTGTCCATCACCTCAATACTGTAATGGATCTAATAAGTGTGGTGAGTTTTTGCTTTGCTTAGTTTTTTTTTCTTATGGTGAAGACAGAAGTGAATTTCCAAGCTCTTTCCATGTGGCAGCAGAAACCAGCTTCTTTCGCTTTGCATCAGCTGCAGTAGACTTACTCATGCCTAAATTCACGTGGCAGTTCTGATAGATGTTTTTGATTCATAGTTATGTTTTTTTAAATGTAAGTACAAATTAATAAACTATTGTGATATATTTCTAGTCATGCCAATTTTGTCTAGTTTTAACTTTCAGAAAAATTTCTATTCACTGTCTCAGCTGGCACTCAAAATCAAATGTGAATTCATTTGTGACACATTTAAATTTCTATACCTGGCTATCATTAGAAGAGTATGTTTTTTTTTTCTCTTGAAATATCTTTCACTTTTATTTAATTGCTACATAGTTTAAAAATAGCTTTTCCCAATTTATGTCCAAACAACTAATCAGCAATATTCATTTATGTTTATATTTCTGGATTCTTCATTACTTTTTCCTTTTTTGCTCTCTGTCCTTTTCAGTCCAGATATAACAAATAATGCCATCAGGAATTATTCTTAATAAAGTATTCTAACTACTGAAGTCAATAAGACTTAGTTGCAAATGCTGGTTATTACTCATTTTTAGCTATCTGACCTTCAATTAACCTCTTTGAACTTAGCTTTCCTCATTCATAGCACAAGATTCTGACACTGCTTGGCTGAGTTGTTATGAGAATTAGAAATAATATACGCAAAGCCACTTTCTACAATCCTATTATGTTTCTGAAAATAAATAAAAGTGTAGTAAGAATACAACATTGCACAAGTATATTTTATTGGTAAATCATCAAAGTAGTATCCTTCAAATCTATTAATTGTCAGAAATAAAGGTTTAAGTGAAAAAGCTTCCGTTAAAATGAAATGTATTTATTTTCATCTTAAAGGACCTGCCGTATCTTACGCACACTCTTTCTCTGTCAAGTTTAATACAGTGTAAATAACACTGACCTCAGGGTAATGATGGATATTGTTCTATTACCAAAAGGGTTTTTCTTCCTTGAAAATATGTAGGGTATGAGGCCTGCACCTTATAGTGAATACGCAAATGTTTCTCTCTTGGACTAGTTGCAAAACCACAGAAATACCTAAAATAATAGATAAAATGGAGCTGGGCCTGATTTGAAATACATTTATGGAAAAGACAAATTAATGTTTTATTTTTCTGAGTGTTTTAAATCTTAAGCATATAACTCACATTTTCTTTCTGCATATTTGAGAAAGACATAGCGCAAAAAATCTTTTCAAACTGGTAATGCTGCCATTAGAGAAGAGATGGGCTAATGGTCTGGAAGATTTGCAAGGTGCTGCATCCAAATTGTTTTCTCTGAGGTGGACTGAAAGTCCAAAGTTGCACTTTTTTTCAGATAAATTCGCAGAGCTATTGTAGCAAGAGGAATTTGGCAGAAGAACTCATGCAGCTCTCTGCTGTTTTAGGTTGCACCGTTGAGCCCAAATTATTTCATTTTCTCAAACTCTTTCACTGAGTCAGTAAGATTTTGGGGTAATATTTAAACACTACATATTTTTTATACTTCAAAGTGTTAGAAAAATGAAGACTCATATAAAATGGTTTCTTTTGCAGCTCTCAGAACAAATGTCTATATTCTAAACTGTCTCTGTCTCACTGAGTGGCTCAGAAAGAGGTCCAGGGCAGCGTTCCTCCTGTGTGGTCTTGTCCCCACTCTCACTCCCAGAGTCCAGACTGCCATCACCTCCTGTCTTGGTTCAGTCTTTATCTCAGATTTCATAGAATAAAGTTTTCCGTTCTTCTTTTTAAAACTTTATCTTTAATCATAGTTAACATAAAATATATGAAATTTGTCTGAAAAAAATCCAGCCATTGTTAATATGATGAGAATGGCTTGTTGCATCAATTGACATTGATGTAACCTGGCAGCCAAGGAGAGTGGCCTGGAATGTGCATGCGTGAGCAATGATGACTTCACTGTACTAGTCAGTGGGGGCAGTAGATGCCACTGAGTGAGCATGTGTACTGTGTGGCCATCTTATTCAAAGTGACTGAGCAAGTAGAGCAGTGAATCTGCATCAAATTTTGTGTTAAACTTGAACATCCCTCTACAGACACTATTCGGATGATTCAGAAGGCTTTCCAGGATGATGCAATGAGTGCAGTACAAATGAAAGAGTGACCCAAATGCTTCAGAGATGGTGGAGAATAAGGTGTGGCAAAGTTGCAACAAGATCAAGACCATGTTAATTGTGTTTTTATGTTGAGAAGGTCCCGTCTATCACAAGTATGCCCCTCCAGGCTAAACAATAAAAAGTACTACCTCAATGTTCTACATCATTGAGAGATGCAATATGATGAAAATGGCCACAGTTATGGGCAACTGGTGATTGGCAGCTTCATTGTGACAATGCTCTTGCTCATACATCACGCCTCATGCAGAGTTTTTTGGCCAAACATCAAATCACCCAGGTGACTCATCCCCCTACAGCCCAGATTTGGTGCCCTGAGATTTTGGCTTTTCCCAAAACTAAAATCACCTTTGAAAAGGAAGAGATTTCAGACAGTCAATGAGATTCAGGAAAATTTGACAGGGTAGCTGATGGCAATTGGGGGAACCGTGTGAGGTCCTAAGGTGCTTCCTTTGAAGGAGACTGTGGCATGCTACGTACAATGCTTCTTGTATCTTGTATTCTTCAAGAAATGTCTCTATTTTCTCATAGTACATGGCTGGATACCTTCTGGAAAGACTTCATATATTAGTTTCAAGTGTATGACATAGTGAGTCAACATTGATATAGCTTACAAAGTGGTCACTCCAATAACTTCAGTAAGCATTTCTCACCTTATGTAGTTATTACAATATTGTCAACTCTATTTCTTATACTGTGCATGACACCCCCATGACTTATTTTATAACTGGAAATTTCTACTTCTTCATCTCCCTCTCCTCTGGCAACCATTGCTTTGTTCTCTGTATTTATGAGTTTGTGCCTGTTTCATCTTGTTTGTTATGTTTTTTAGATTCTACATGTAAATGAAATAGTCACAGTGTTTGTCTTTCTCCATTTGACTCATTGAACTTAATGTAACAGCCTCTAGGTCCATTTATCCATGTTAGAATAAAATAACAAGCCCCGAATTCAAGGGAAAGACATTCTTTATTTTAATATTGTAGTTTTTAGTGCTTTTCATATATTTTTATCTTGTTCATGAATCACCAAAGTGTTTCTTTATTAAAGGACACAAAACTCAGATTCAACCTCTCATCTAATCTGTGAGTCATAACATTGTCCTGTCAGTCGTTCATACACTCACTTCAGGACATTATAGCTGTGAACGGAACAGCTACTTATGCAAAAAGAGACAAATTGCAACGTTTTATGTTAATAGCCTAATCTGCCACACTCCAATTATTCCCCGTGATTTTGTTCGGCCCACTGGTCTGAAGCAGAACGTGTTGTTCATTTGTTCTTCCTTCACGTGACACGTACCTATTGAGCACTACCAGGGGCTGGTCTATGTATTGATGGTGAGCAGTGAACAAAAACTATATACATATATATAATCACTGCTTTTATGGGCTTCACATGCTAGTAGGTTTGAAATAGTAAGAAAAATAAGAAAAATATATATCAGATTAGGTGAAAGTAAGTGCCAAGTGGGAAAATACAAGCAGAAAGAGGCTAAGAAGTGTGTGTATTTGAGTCTGTCTACAGGAGCAATTTAACTCTTTTTAAATGAAGTTGTTGTGGAAGTCCTTACTGAGAAGGTGACTCAGTGACCAAGATAAAGGAAGCCCTGTCTTATGTGGAGAAAGGTTTTCAAGCAAAGAGACTAGAATGTCAAAGGCTCCAAAGCAGAGAATTTTATTTCATGTACTCTGTGACACTCCCTGAATTATTGAACAACCACCAGCATGTCATTCAATGCTCCATTAGTCCAAAAGCCCTAGTACCTTCCTTTGCTTCAGAGATAAAATTATTTAGACAACCTTTAGTGACACAATGCCCTTCTTGCCGGGAATATTCTGTGCTTTGTGTTCACTATCTTCTCTACATTCATATAGGACAATAACAAATACTCCATTGCACCTGTTCAGGAAAGACTGAATAAATTATTATTTATATGCCTAGTACTTTTTTAAAAAAAGTATATTCTGACATGATAAAAAGTTTGTTGGTATCCATTTCTCCTTTATATTCATTTTATCTCACTCTTCTTCTTCGTCCCATCTTTCTGTCCCTAAGGAACCACTCAATTTCACATTTTTGCTAAATATTTATTTATTCCATTTTTATCTCAGCCAAATCTGAGGAGGCAAGAAAGGAGTGTTGAGCATCTGACAAAGTCTACGCCTTCATACAACCTTTGTCATTCAATATTGGTCTCATTTGGCACCTAAGAAGCAGAATTAGAATTGTTAAATAATAATTGATAAATTCTAGCAAATCTCTGTTAAGTGTCATTACTATATGAGTTTTCTGTAAAAGTCAAAGTGATAAAAATAAGTGAAGCATCAGTAAATTGCATTACAGACTTTGTCTCTAACTGTTAAATCTCTCTCTAGGTTTTGGATGTCCACTCTAAGCCATGTCAGTCAATAGTACTTGTTATAAATGAGCATGTAATTTATCACTCAGCCTGGGAATTTCTATAAGTGACCATGAGTACTGTTAAAAATTGAACCATGGTAAAAGATATGAAGTAGAGCTATGAAAAAAATAGGACTTCATTCTACTTATATATTATATTTAATAAAGGTAATATCACATAGTGGCTAACAAAACATAATCTAGAATTACAGACAACTGGATTTGTATCCTAGTCTTTTTGAAACAGCTATAGAACCTTGGCAAAATCATTTACTCTCTCCAAACCTCATTCTCTACATTTGTGGAGTGTAACTATTTATAGTATCTATCTTATATAATTGTTTAGCTTAGGGATTATGCATATCATATATTCAAAAAAATAGACACACTAGATTAATGAGCCTTTTTTTTGCATGGATATGAAGTAAGTAGAAAGATAAAATGTTACAGCCGCTTTTGAAACAGTTTATTAATTTTTACAAGATTAAACATTCACGTACTGTATGACCCAGCAATTTCATCCCTAAATACTTACCCAGGAAAAATAAAAGCCTATATCCACACAATCTTGCACTTGAATGTTCACAGTGGCTTTATTCATAGCAGCCAAATAGGAAAGAACCCAAATGTTCTTCAGCTGATGAATAGATAATTTGTGGTGCATCCATCCAGTAGAACACTACTCATAAATAAAAGGGAGCGGATGGCTGATATAAACATCAACATGGATGAATTTCAAAAGCATTAGGCTACATGGAAGAAGCCAAACACAGAAGGATGCCTACTATATGATTTTGTTTATGTACAAATAGTTTTTAAAAGCCAAAACTATAATTTTAGAAAGAACATCAGAATTGGCCAGATTTAAGGAGGCGAGGAGAGAAGACTGGCAAGGGGAAAGAATAGAAACATTTTTGTACAAGAGTCTGTACAGGTACAGTACATAGGAGTGGGAAAGTATCTCTTGATACAAATATAAAGAATGTTTTTTTTTTTTTTACCATTTTCAGACTACTGGAACCACAACCTTTTTAATGACATGCCGAGAACAGAGCTTAAGTAATGAGATTTGGTGGTGTCCCAGGATCGGATAAACAAAGGAGGGTATGATGAAGGTTTCCCCAGACTTTCTTATGGGACAGATCTCCATAGTTCCAGTTTTTCAAGGCGTTGATGACTATATTTTAAATGTAGCACAACCACATAGAAGCCAGAATTTACTTTATGTTATTCTTGTTTACCAATGTGTACTATTTTAAGAGTACTTTGCTTTTTCACCTTCATCTACACACAAACACACAAGCTTTCACTAACATTAAAAAGAAAATGGAGGAACACAAGTTCATTGACAAATTCGAGTGCTGAAATCAAAGTCACTTTTTAAATATAAATAAACACAGTGTGAAGCAAAAGTAGGTTTATATTTGTAAGTACACAAAGCACAGAGTTTAAACTTGTGTTATTATTTATTAACTATTGTATTATTTTCCATGTGAACAGCTGCGAACCTAATTTTGCACCACTCTGTATTTATTATAAACTCTGATTACAGTATCACCCATGTAAATGTTCACTTCTGCTTTATGAGTGTTAATATGCTAACATAGATACAGTGCTCTTTTATAATGTTAACGTGATGCTTTTTTAAAAAAATAAAATCTTGACAGATATAATGTATACTGAGTTTATCCTGAAAGAGAAGATTCACTAAGGAATCTACTAGAGATTACATTCTCCTACCCCTTATAAGACTGGCTTAAGTCCTTCACGGATTCTTTACACTAATAAGGGTCAGGGTTAGAAGTTACTATTTTTACTTGGGATTTATTATGACCTCCAGTAAAATTTAAATTAAAGCTATTGTGTCATAATTATTTTCATTGTAAGTAATAAACTCAACTCAAATTTCATAAGAAAAAAGAAGCATTCTATTGCCTGATCCATAACTGAGAAATCTAACCAAAGGGGACATTTTTAACATGGATCAAATAATCTCTCTCTGTCTGTGGATGTGCTTGTCTTTTCGATTTCCCTCACCCATCACAGAAATCCTAGATAAGGACTCAGGCTAGTTTGGGCCATGTGTTTTATTGACGGATCAAACACTGTGTCCAAGCATGTGGGGTACTGTGATTGGCAGGCATGAAAGGATGGCCTTACCAGAATCATTCTAAATGAATGCAGGGATCCTCCTGCTCCAACAAAGAAAGAGGCTGAGCAAACAAAAGTAATAGACAATACGTCTTCTAGTCTGTATTAAACATGTCCTTTTATTTTCATACCTTGACATCCAGGGCTTTTGCTGACATTGGAAGGACTGCTCCTCCCAGGGTTGGCTAATTCCTAAAGATACAGAATAACTCACGAGGGACCACATCTCCCACATGCAAACCAACCAACCCAGGACCTACCCGTCCACCTGGGCTGTACAGTCCAGGCCACTGTCTCCTGTCCTAGTCACTACGGGGTGCGATACCGACAACTCTGGACAGCCCCTGAAACCCAGAGCCCACTGAAATGATTCAAACAAGCCAGCTCTAAGCCTCCTGAACCTACCTCCCCTGTCCTTCTTTGGAAACCACCATAAAGTTTCTTATCCACATTTTCTGCTTGATCCACCCGCCTCCTGACTGACCCTGGTGCTTCCACATGTGGCCCTGTTTGGTGTGATGCCTCGTTTTTAGGGAGTTTTGAGCACAGATTTCTTCCCTTATGACAACCATGTCCATGTTTATATTTCACTACACCCGACTAATACAAGTCCTGAGTACATTTAAAAATATAATCGGATATGCTTTTAAAAGTCAAATTAATTAATCAATTTATCCATTTATTCTGTAGAAAGTTAATAAACAGAAACATTTAAAATGAATTGGGAGTATTCATTAAAATGGATATAGAGTGTTATGGAGAGTGAAGTTGGACAGAGAAAAACAAATATTGTGTGATTTCTTACATATGGAATCTAAAAATCAACACCCGCCTTGGCTAGCTAGCTCAGTTAGTTAAAATGTTCTGATACATCGGGTTTGCAGGTTCGATCCTCAGTCAGAGTATATACAAGAAACAACCAATGAATACATAAGTAAGTGGGACAACAAACAGAGAGATACAGAGAGATGTCTGTCT
>PVJI01034997.1:0-10042 GCA_004026765.1 Micronycteris hirsuta | reverse complement strand
TGTGTGTGTGTAGACTTGTTAGCATATTAATGGATTCGACTTTATATAAAAATGGGTATTAACAAATAATCTGTTGATTATAAACAATTCAGAATTGAAGCTAAATAACTTTCCATGCAGAGATAAGCATCTAGCCCAGAACTACCATCCTGTTAAGTTAGCTATGGGAAAGTTCTCTTCTCTAGTACCTTTAGTTATGTTATTATTATTATTATACATTAGAAAAGCAGGTTAAACTTGAAAAATAAGAATTTATAACCAAACATCAGGAGATGGATAGGAATCTTCAATTTGCCCCAAATAATTTGACACTTTTTGAGATGAGGCTTTTATCTGCAATGGATAAAGTACCAGAATATGTTTCACTGAGTATAGTTAGTCCTTCAATGTAATTGTGAGGGATGAAACCTAAGAACAGATGTCCAATTATTTTCTTGTTTTTTCCCCCTAGAATAAGGAAGACTTTGCTCTTACGCACAAATCATTAACGATTTTAGGTTTCCTAACTTGTAACTACAAAAATACATCTCCAACCCTTTCTTTCTCTTCACAATTTAAGTTTAATAGCTATTTTGCAGATTTAAACTTACATCAAGAGAGAAGAGACCTAATTAATTATTTTAAACATTTACTTGAGCATTTACTATGTCCTAGCTGTTAATGTAAGTACTATGCATTCATCTGAGGGAGACAATGTACCGGTAAGTTAAATACTGCCCTTCAGGGGCTCACATTTTATCAGGGTGAGGTTCTATATAGTTACAAACAAACTGCAGTAAGTGCTATAATAGAGCTGGGGAAAAGGCACATGGAATTATGAAGAACAATGGACTTCTTGGAAGAGTACCAGGGAAAACTTCACAGAGGAAGACACTTGAACTGAAGGATGCATTCACAAGGCAGAGGGAGATATTCCATGGAGAGATGATAATATATATAAAAGAAAAGAGGTCGGAGACCATAAAGTAAGTTTGTGGAACTGAAAGCAGTAATAGTGTGGGTGGAAGCGAAAAGTAAGAGCAACTGGCAATTTCATTGGAAAAAGGCAGGAACCAAATCACAGAAAGCCTGGTATGCCATCCTAAGGAGCAAGGACTCCAATCAAAGCATTTCAAGACCAAATTCACATTTTAATAAAATCACCTCAAAGGATGACAGATGGATTAGGAGTAAGATTAAAACTAGTGTAAGCCAGGTCACTACAACACCCCCCCGCCCCCCGCACTTATTTGGCAATTATTTGGGCAACTGCCTCAACTAATGTAGAGGCACTGGTGATGACAAGGAAGGGGGAAGCTGACCTAGAAACAAAGCTAGAATGCACATTACTTAAGGATATAATGGGCATGGGTGTTAAATGATAGTTTGTATTCCATTTTTAGTTAATTTACAAGCATTTTCCCATACCACCACAAACTAGACCATCTTTGAAGAAATAATTTTCTGGCAATATACGCTTATTCTAGAAAACCCATCTGTAAGCTACATATGAACTAAGAGAACCACTGAAAGCGTTCTACTTTATTTCCTTGACCCATTTCTATGAAACACACACAGTATACAAAAGCCCCACAAAACTTTAATTGTTTTCATATTTTTACCATTTTTTATAGTATGTAATGCTTTGAAAAGTTATTTAAAAGTAATTTTAATGACTATTTATGGACTTGATTACATCTTTATTTGCTGTTAATAACCGTTTTAAAACCAATTGTTAGGTATAGCATTGCAATTTAGAGAACTAAAACTGGCAACTATACTGGTTTCCATATTTCTTATCATTTGATTCACCCAAGAACTCTGAGAGTCTGGAAACCAATGGATTTGATTAGCTTGAAAGCCCTGCCAACTCTTTCATTGTAGTTTGCCTTTCATATATACTGGATTGCTACATTCTTACCAAAAGACCCAGAAGAGTTTAATTATTTTGCTTTGTTGCTTCATATCAGATAGATCTATAGGGATCTGTTTGATGCATTGTTTGATCAGTCCTAAATCTTTGAATTATCCTATCTTTAAACAGTGACTTTGTATTCCAGGGATACAGGATGTGAGCTCCCCACCCTCGCCCTCCATCTTAACCATTTTGTTACAAAGTCTCCTTTAAGACACCAGGCCTAACTTATGAAGTAAATCTTGATTTAGAACAAATCTAAACTGCTTGTTGTGAAGCTATCTAGTTGCTGACTGCTACTAATGTATAAGGGAGTTACCCATACATCATAACAAAGACTATTTATTACAATTAATAATTACCCTGTTCTTGTTAGTATCTTTCTTCCAAACACTCAAAGCCTTCTGGTACACAATGCCTCCTTAATGTGTAGTAACTAACAATAGAAAGAGCAACCAAGGAAGTAAGCTCTAGCAGTGAAACGAAGAGACTCCAAAGGGCACAAAAAACCAAACTGTAAAGGATGAAACTATATTCAAATAGCAGTGATGTCAAAACTCCTCTACTCCCTCAATCAAAAAGGGCTGGTGTAGCTCAGTGGATTGAGCGCGGGCTGGGAACCAGACGATCCCGGTTCGATTCCCAGTCAGGGCATACGCCTGGGTTGCGGGCCAGGTCCCGTATGAGGGCCATGTGAGAGGCAACCATACATTGCTGTTTCTCTCCCTCCCTTCTCCTCTCTCTAAAAATAAATAAAATCTTAAAAAAAAAAAAAAAGGGCCAATACTTCATACATTTACCTTCATCTTAACATCCTAGAACACCAAGTTTTAAAAAGTTCTCTGGTCTGGTCGTAATTATTGAGTTGTAAAATACCAAGTTTTAGGACTCTTATGAAGAAACCCTTTACAACGAGAATTCATTTTCAAAGAACTAAATTAAAATTCCACAAATGAATGCTTAGCTGTTCTCTTCTGATCTCTCTAAAGTCTTACTCCATAACTTGATTTTGTAATCTGGTTCCTTCATTTTATTTTGGTAATCTGTATTTTAAAGATATTTACTCCAGGGAACATATGACTGCTTTCACTGTTTTAAAAATGGAAAACATAACCTAAATATCGGTAATTTTTTTGGAAATATGATGACAAGGGCTGGTAGGGGAAAAAATCTGAAAGCAACTACGAGACTGATGTGGCCCCCCAGTGAAAATTAGTTCGACACCCCTGGTCTAACCAGTTTGCTGAACACCTGAACCTAATGTAAAATACTGGCTATCAATTGTAATAGGAAAAAAAAAAAAAAAAGAGGGAAGCCTATAGAGTACAGGGGTGGAAAAAGGGAGAGAACAGTAAGAATGGGAACCAAAAATTAGGTGTCTATTCCATCTTAATGATCCCTCAGGAGACCAAGACAGTATATTGAAAACAAAAATGAATGACTTATTTAACACTAAGCATTTTATTAAGTGACTGGATTCATATAAGAATGGGGAAAAAAATCAAATTTAATCACACCTAGGAAAATCAGGTACTTAAATCTTAGTTATCTCAATGGTTATCAATTTCCTCATTTGTAAAAAAAGGGCCAGATCAAAAGTCTCTTCTATCACTAAAAAGGCAAAGATAATGCAAGTTTAGCTGATACACATTAAATATCAGTGGCATTCATTTTTAGCCAGTTCTGATCTTTACTATCTGTAGATGTTTGAAAATTATGAATTTGATGTCTAAAGTGTTATATTCCTAAAAAAAGGGAAAACACAAAAAACCCAACACGTAATACAAATATATACAAACCAGACATTTGTACCATATTTAGTGACATCACACATGCTGAAACAAGGACTTAGGTATTTATTTTTTAAAAAATCTTAAAAATTCACCATGAAACCTGTGTTTTAGTTTCAAACAGGTGTTATATTTCAGACGGGCTTCTTCTATATGGTAGAAAAACTACCATGTTAAGTACCAATAAAGATGATAAAACAATAGGTGGGGAATGCAGATATTTTATAACTTGAAAGCACTAAATCAAACATTTATTTTTACTATATCTTAAGGTTGATGGAAACAAAGTGGTCAAAATGTATAATATGGAAATTTCCCAGGCAAGAAATAATTCTAAAATAAACTAGTAATTTACAGAACTTTATAAATAAAAAAATGACAGCATACTACCATCTTTCTTCTTCAAATTCATTAGCTATTACTGTAAGTTGCTTCTTTTAATAAGATATACTCCCAGATCTATAAAGGGATGAAATATGAATAACAAGTTCTTTTAAAATATACTCTATAAATGCAGAGAACATGAAAGTCACCTGGGAATTCTAATCAGAACTGTCTGTCTATGACTATTTCAAGTCACAATCACTACAAACTTTCTTATAGCAGTAGTTTTAAGTGGTCATACAGTATTCTGTTTAACACTAACATCTTCGTCATAAGAGAGTAACATACGTTACAGTTTGATTGTTATGATTTCTGCTGATTGCCAAAATGTGCATAAGCCGTCATAAAGCCATAAAATGCATTTTACACAGACATAATGAATTTAACATGAATAAAAATGATAACCTGAAATCTGAAGCATTTTAATATGACTTTTTGGACCTAAAACTTTGATATCAAGATACACTTCCTGATGCAGCAAAAATACAAGTCCTGGCTTTTGCTATAAATAGGTATAAACATGGGTTGCCTGTGCTACATGGATTCTCAGCATAAAACTTAAAATGTCAGAATTCCCTTAAATTCATGTTTATTAACAGCAATGGCTATCAATTACTCATCATCCAATGCTGTCAGGCACAAAGCCACACACTTGTAGATAATTAAACTATTTACAGATGAGGAAACAGAAGCCAATCAAGATCATGTATAACAAATGAGCATAACCAGGAAAGGAACAGTCTGACATTAAAGGTGATGCTTGGCCCTGGCTAGTGTAGCTCAGTGGATTGAGTGCGGGCTGGGAACCAAGCAGTCCTGGTTCGATTCCCAGTCAGGGCACATGCCTGGGTTGCGGGCCAGGTCCCCGTGAGGGCCATGTGAGAGGCAACCATACATTGCTGTTTCTCTCCCTCTCTCACTCCCTTCCCCTCTCTCTAAAAACAAGTCTTTAAAAAAATAAAATAAAATACTTAAAAAAAAAAAAAGTGATGCTTGCTCTCATTTCCTCTTTTTTTTATGTAAAGAAAGACTAGGGATGAGATAAGTAACCCAGTGCTCAACAAACTCTTAATTATCCAATTTTAAATTGGTTGGTAGTGAGCAGTATCAGGATTCTAGGCCTACTCTGAGACTATTTCCTCAAAAAAAAAAAAAAAAAGGAAAAAGAAAAAAGAAGGAAAAATCAGAATGAAAAAGAAATGGCTTGAGCTTCACTGGAAAAAGGATCTGAAATTTTAAAAAATAATGAGACCATTTGGGTCCAATCCACTCTTTTTCTAACCTCATCAATCTACTCACGCAAGCCTAGTCAAACATTCTATTACTGTTCTGTACCTTTGCACATTAAGCCATGCTGAGTGCAAATACTTTGTGCCTCACTGCCCCTACCCCTTTGCTATTGAAATCCACAAGTATTTTGCCTCCTAGTCTAAAAATTCTATTGCTTTGTGAAAGGCAGGAACCCAAGAACTGGGGCTCCTGGCTGAATAATTATACCCACATGGCTTAACTCCAGCCACGTTATAGAGTAGGGACTAGTCTTATTCTTAGCTTGCACAATGAAAGGCACACATATTTGAGGGAAGAGGAACATGATGGACAGAAACTAAATTTGAGGGCTTAACAATAACAGCAAAATGTGTTTAAAAAATGGAAGAAAAAACCCCTAAAGTTTTATAATATGTTAGAATCAACCAAAATATTTTGCATCAATTTATGTATCCAACTGACTTGCTAATACTACCATAAACTAATGCTTTAGCAAAATTTTCAGATACTTGGCATTAAATCAGACTGTCTTGATAAAAGAGACACATATTTGATAAAAAAAGGCACAAGAAAAACTAAGTGCCTATTGTATGCCAAGAACTTTGCGTGTTAGCTACAAAGATGACACCACCTATGAATATCTCAGACTAATGGAAAAGAGCAACATTAACATGACCGTGATAGGTGAAGAAATAACAAAAAGTGAATGTCTCATTTTCTGGTGATAAAGATAATTAAGAGTTTACTACAAGTCAGTAATTGGTCTTGGATCTTTTATTTCTCATTTAATCTCTAAACACTGTGATGAAGCAGTTAAAATTTTACCTCTTCTATGGATTATGAAACTGAGGCCCAGAAAACAAACTACCTAACTTCCTGAAGAGAAAGAGCTAATATGCAAACTCAGGTCATTTTAACTTCAGCGGTGTCCATACGCTCATAAGAAGGGGCAAGGACCTTGCTTGTCATAGGGTGTGTGGATTTGATCTTCAAATCATTGGTGAATTAAGTGTTTTAAGCACACACACACAAAAAAAAGTTTGGAAAGATGTTTAGTTACATCTAAGCCAAAAGGGTAGAACTATTAACCAAAAAAGGAAATATAGTGAATGGTACCTTGGCACTAGAACTCGTGATGAGTGCTGAAACCGATGAGTACTGAACAAATTTTTCCCAAAAGAAATAATGTAATTAGAAATAATTTATGAAAGTTTCCCAGAACTTTCACATTTTTACTGGGCTAATACTAAGTAGTGAGGTTGCTCTGTAATACAGAACCCTAAAACTAAACAGACATGGGAAAAAAAAAAAAAAGCAATGAATTACATATAAATAAAGTTTAACTTCACTTTACCTGTACTGAGAGTTCCTGGAATAATGGGATGATGGTGAGGTAGAGTAGGTAGAGGAGAGGGGTTAATTGTTGGAAGAGGAGTCCTCTTCCAAGACAATTTCAGATGCTTTCTCGGGGATTTCTTCTGTTTTCTGTCTCTTGGCTTCACTGTGCACTGTTGGAGACTTGGATTTAGGGAGTTTCACTTAAAACCTATCAAGAGAAACTTGTTTTTGTCTATGTTTCAAAATGTTTCTAAAGTGTGACATTGTCTGTTCATTAAACAGGTCCACATTTCGGCTTGCTAGGGCTTTGTCTGGGTGATACTTTTCCACAAAGTTTTGAACTTCAATCCATTTACAGCACATTTCTTTTATCAGTGCAGTAGACGCTTCCTCCCTTCCCTCCTCCTCACTTGAAGAAATTTCCTCAGCCACTATCTGTTGCTGCTTCTTTTGAAGTTCCTGTAGCTCCTTAGTGCTGAGCTCTGCTCTATGCTCTTCCACTAACACTTTAGCATCTCCATCATTGACCTCTCCACACCTTGCCATACTATGAATGCCAGTTCTCTTTTTAAATTTATCGAACCATCCACGACTAGCTTTAAACACTTCAGTGCTTGTGCCACTTGTTCCAGGCTTGTCTTTTAACAGATCAGCATGCAACTGCCTAGCTTTTTCGCAAATTATTGCCTCAGAAATGCTGTCACCCGCTAATTGTTTTTCATTAATCCAGATGTAAAGCAATTTTTCAACTTCTTCCAATGTCTGTGAACGCTGCTTACTCACAGACTTTACACCTTTGGCAACACTGGCTGCTTTAATTGCTTCCTTATTTCTCACTATTGTCGAGATCGTCGTTCTTGGCATCTTGAACATTAGAGCAATATCAGTCACACCTACACCACTCTCATACTTAGCTATGATCTCTTTTTTCTTTTCAATTGTGGTTCTTATTAACTGCCTTTTAGGCTTAGTGGTATCACCCTTAACCTTTTTGCAACCCATGATTAGCACTTAAAGTGCACAAAAGTACAAGACAGTAATGATGAATATGTGGGGGTTCTACACCGTTGGTGAGCTACCGTGAGATTGACGTGTTGACTTCTGCTTCATCCAGAGAGAGGGGCGCCAAGTGACAAGCAAGCGATGAGTGATGAATTATTCTCTTGCGGGGCAGCGTTGTAACTCATACAAGTTATAGCAAGTGCGCCGAGTCCCGAAACATTTTTTTTTTCCTCAAAATGAAACAAGTACAAGGTTTGACGAGTTCTGAAGCCGACTAGTACCGAGGTATGACTGCATAAGGAGAAAAGTTGAGAGAGAAAAGACGATGTTTTGAATTTGTTTAGTTTAAGTATCTATATTTAGTAGTTCTATCTGAGTACAGAGATTATAAATTCTAGAGTCATCAATAAGTAAAGGTTTGGGAACTGATTAACACAATTGGTGAAAAGGTAGCTGGGGACATAAGACTAGAAAGTACCAAAATTAAGAAGCAGAAGAAAGCAACTACAGTCATACCTCGGTACCCATCAGCTTCAAAACTCAGCAAACCCTGTACTTAGCTGCATTTTGATGAGAAAAAAATGTTTCAGTACTTGGCATTTGCTGGGGACTTGCTGCACTTGTTAGAACTTGTATGAGTCAGGATGCCACTCCGCAAGAGAAAAATGTGCCCCCCTGCCCCCCCCACCCCCGACAAAATGTTGCATCATTCAGTACTCGCCAGTTTCAGTTTTGGGCACTTGTCAAGAGTTCTGGAACGAATTAACTACGAGTACCAAGGTACCACTGTAATGAAAACAGGAAGGACAGAAGTAGCAAGTGGCAAAGAATATTAACATATAAACCGAGAAGTTTTAATTAAAGTATAGTCTAATTAATTGTTATAGGTTATATAAGACCACCCACATCTGAAGCACATTAAAATACAGAACTTTCACAAAATATTATTAAAGGTAAATACCATATTTTGCTGTGCATAATGTGCTCCCATGTATAAGCGTACCCATGTATAAGCATATTTTTGTGCATATCATACACGGGATTATTTTACCTATGGTATATAATTATTATACCCATGCAAATACACATCCTTATTTTCCCACAAAAATTTGGGCAAAAAAAAAATGAGCATTATACTTGGCAAAATATGGTTATTGCATATAATCTTTTATTATTTCCCAGGAATACCAAAATTTACACAGAACTCTGAATTTATGGGGGGAAACTAATTAACTTTTAGACACCTAAAAAACCCAAAGGTGGCACAAGTGAACCCTTGACTTCAGATGTCATTGTTAGAATCTCTCTTCTCCCAACCATTTAATTTTCTAAAGTATTTTTACATCATTCATTTGACATATCCTTTTATCTTTTTAACTCCCATTTGCCCTTTAACTGGCCATAAAGTAAGAACATGAGAATAAAGACAGAAAGGAGCCATAGAATGTCTTGCATAATGTGGTTAGACAAGTTGTCTAACCATACTTGGACAGACATGCCTAAACTACCATACTATTGTTATCATTTGAATCTGAGAAAAGTGAGTATTTTTGCCTTTTTAGGTTTCCACTCTTGCACAGACTGATAAAAAGTAATTTGGCATTTCTTGCTTACCCAAAAGTTTCTTCAGAAATGAGCTGTCTTCCCTAATTAAACATTTAAATACTAGGGATTAGAGTAAAGTGGAGGAATAGATTCTCTCTTTCCCTAATGACACTAAAGTTTATCAGGAAGACATTAGGAACCAGGCATTGGGCATAATGTATGGAAATGTATGGAAAGTATGTGATAAAGAAGTTTAGAAATTCCTGCTAGGAGTTGCCAAATTCTGACCTTGCTATAATAATTTAAGCATTTAACAAAAAAGCAGCAATTTCCCCAAATTTAGTTAAACCACCTTATGTATTCACAAAGCAGTCATGTAACTTTGCCCTTAGAAATCAAGTCATTGGTGACAGAAGCAACCTGGTTTGAGAGGGTTAAACAAGTACATGGTTTTCACAATTTTTGGAATTGATTTACACTATTTTACTTTCTAAAGAAAGGAAAACTTCCTCAGGTAGAGAATCCTAAAATAAAGCACAAAACTTGGCTCAAAAAAATTTCCACTCCTTACTGAATCACATTTTTAATTTTAAAAAGGACTTAAACATGCTACCTATCGTTTTTGTGCTTTTCATAATAATCTAGTGAAAGGTATTTCTTAGGATAGTTATGAATAAAATACTACTATTCTTACTATGGCTAACCAGACTCAGTTAAATATGTACCAGCATATAATTTAGCTATTAAAACACACACACCAAAAACAAATGGAATCCTTTCCTTTTCCTAGGTCTAAAAGGTGGACATGCCAGCTTTCTTG
>PVJI01034996.1:0-10037 GCA_004026765.1 Micronycteris hirsuta | reverse complement strand
TGGGGACTGCATGGCGCTTGGGGAAAGAAGCCCAAACCAGGTCATGAAGGGCTTCAGGTACCGATGCACGTGGTCCCTTTCCTGTAAGACAGTGCTTGCACACTGGTGCCTGATAGCCAAATTCTGCCTGTGTTCCTGTTTTATTTGGCCCAAGTTGTTCTGTTTTGTTTTCTAATTCCTAGAGTCAGCCTCTCCTGAGAAAGCAGGCCATCCAGTCTGGCCGTATCGGCCCCAGAGCCTGCGTGCCGCAGTCACCTAGAGCAGCAGCAATGCCCCCTTCGCTGAGGCCCATGAGCCCCACTGCCCCGCTGTCCTCACTACCCCTCTTTGTCTGATGGCCAGCCCGGTTGGCTCATCTCTTGTCATCCTAGCCTCTAGACACGTTAAGGTTGCAGCACCAGCTGTCAGTGACAGGGCGCCATGGAAGGGTGTTAAGCAGGAGAGTTCTGGGGCCTTATTTCTGTCTCAGAAAGAGTCCTCTGGCAGTTGTTTAAAGGATGGACAGAAGAAGTCTGTGGCAGTATCAGAGTGTGGAATAACATGGCCTGCACTGAGGAGCGACCAGTGTCGAGGGGGGCAAAGGACCTATCAAGAGGCATTTGGAAAGAAAACAATAGAATTTGGTTGACTGGTTGTGAGCTAGTGAGGGAGACTAGCCCAGGGATTCCTTAGAGAGAGAGGGAGGGGCTGGGTTCCCTTTACATCCCTGAGACCTTGGCTGGGATGGAAAGGCCTTGTAGAGACCTTGGCACAGGGCAGGCATTTAATAAATGCTTTCAATTAGGGAAATACATTATGGGTGCCATTTATTAAAGGCCTATCTTTCTGGTCTTTACCTCCTTTCAGTCCTAGTGCTTCTATAAACTTTGGAAGGTTGTTGCTCCTCAGGAGTGGGGCTCTGTTGTTCATCTGCTCGGCAGCAAACCCACGTACCTGCCGCACTGTGCACAGCTGGGTGTGAGGCGCAAGAAACACAGCTAGCGTACGCCGCAGACCCAGCCCTTTGCGGTGTGGCGTAGCCTCCCCGTCAGTCTGCAGGACTGTGTTGTAGCAGAACTTCTTTTTGGTAGACCAGTCAGACCGTGACCCTCTTGTCCAGCGGGGCATGAGATGCACATCCTTGTAACCCACAGAGAATTGTAGGTGTTGGAGAGAACACATGCCAGGAAATAAATGGGTCTTCAGATGCTACCTAATAGTTTTTCATCTGTAGTTTAAAATTTAAGATATTGTTGTATTGGGTTTTGTTAAGTTAGAAACTAAATCTCTTGATTTTTTTTAAGGCACTAGGAGCCTTAAAAGGACAGTGATACCAGTTCCTTCTCTCATTTACCAACCTTTGTTCCCTTCCACTCACAGATCATTGAAGATCCCATACAAGTAGAGCGAGTCAAATTTGTGTTTGAGACAGAAAATGGATTACTAGGCAAGTACACCCGGCCTGAATGGGAAATGTCCACAGTGAGTGTGCGGAGAGCCAGCCAGTTCCCCCTCCCCCCACCCCGCTTCCCTGGCGCAGATCAGTGAGGAACCCAGCAGAAGTCTGATGAAGGCCATTGGGTTCCCTCACTCTGGTCGTGCGAATCAAAACCAGAGAACCTGATCGCACTACCCACTATCCTACTTTCAGTCCGTGAGGTGCAGCGTGGGGTCCTTTTACTCGGTCAGGTAAGATTCAAGGGTGCTGTGACTTTTTTCAGCATGCTAAAGGCACTGTGTGACACAGTTACTCCACTCAATAACCACTGGGTGGGGAGGAAAAACTAAAAGCGCAGACTCGGGGTATTGTCAGAGTCGTGAAACGTGATTGCTTTTTTACCTGTGGTATGAATGCACCCAGATTTCTATTGTCTGCTCATAAAAGGTTTTCAGCGGTGTTTTTGTTTGCAAAAAGCTGAAGTGGCTTTAGTGCGCTATATCGTAGAAAACGTTTGCTTAAAAATAGTCTTATCCACCTCCTACCAGCCACCTGTATTTCCAGTTAATCTGACTTGTTTCACATTTTGCTCATGTATTGAGAAAAGATTTAGGACTCTTTATTGCAGAAAATAAATTTAAACTAAAAAAGCTCTGCAGCTGCAGCGTTTTAGGTCACACGCCCTCAGAGCAGTGCGCTCTACTCAGAAAAGCTCCTGGGTTCTCAGGAACTTACAGCCCATCATACGTTCCTCAAGAGCAGGGACCAAGTACCATTTCTCTTTAAATCCCCAAAGCAGGAGATACTTGTTGAACTCAGCTAATAGCACAAATTTCTTTTATCATGCTAACAGTGTTAAAACTACTCTTCTGTCGGTCACGCGGTAGATGAAAAAGTTTGGAGGTCTTTGGGCGAATAATCAGCCAGTATAAATTTTAGTTCCTTTCATTTCCCCGAAAAGTTAGACTTCCATCGCCACTTATGTTCCTTGAATACTATTTAGTGTTTCTACTCTTCAGAATTTGGGGGATACTATTGAGTCGCCACCATACTTTTAATTTACTTATTTATCTGCTTATCAAAGTAGTTTGCTGTAAATCTTTGGCACAAGAGAGTCGTTACTGCTTGGACCCACTTCAGGTTTGGTGCTTTACTGTGAAAATTTGCTCTCCCCTTAGCCCTGATGCACCACAGTAATCACGTGGACAGCAGTCGCTGCTACCAGTGTGTCAAATTTCTGGTGACCCTTGCTCAAAAGTAAGTATTGACTCAAAAATACAGGAAGAAAACAGGAACAAGTCAGACATGACCAGGAAAATACCTGCTTTGTTCTAGTTCCCGGAGAGTCTGGCTCAGCAGGGGCTTGGTCGCTTGCGTGGTGCAGCAGCCTGTTCAGGTGACCCCGGAGGGGTGGGGAGTGTAAAAGAGCGACAGACCTTACGGAATCTGAGAAACAAGGCTAGACCACGAGGCCCAATGCAGGAAGGGCAGGAATCAGGGTGGATGTTGCAGACCTTGACATCAGGAGTTCCTGAGCCTTCACTCAAGATAACGTTCATTAATGTAACTTAATTACCAACTCTTTTATGTTCTAGGTCCCCACTTTCCAAATAGTCTCTTGAGACAAAATTGTATTATTAGCTACTTACACTGACGAATACAGACACTTTGCTAAATACTTTCCCCGCATTCTCATTTAACCTCTGCGGCAACTTCAGGAGGTTAGTGTGCTTAGTAGTCCCACGCCGCGGTCCATGCCTTCCGTCAGAGCTGGGACCAGACCACAGGCCGATCGACTCCACGCAGAGCTCTGTTTTCTTGTTCACTTAGTTGTGGTGAAATATACCAACATAAAAGTGACCGTTTTAACTGTTTCTAGGTGTGCCGTTCAGTGGCGTTAAGTACATCACACTGTCATGCACCCATTACCACCGTCCCTCCAGAAATTTTCAGCTCCGACACTGAAACTCATTACCCACTGAACATTCAACTTTAACTCCCCATTCTTTCGCCCCCTGGCCCCTGGCAGACATCAGTCTGCTTTACATCTCTGTGAATTTAACTACTCTGCCTACCTCATAAAGTGGAATCATTGTATTTGTCCTTTTGTCACTGGACTGTTTCACTTAGCGTGATGTCCTCTGGGTTTATCTGTGTTGTAACATGTCAGAATGTTCTTCCTCTTTTAAGACTGAATGATATTTTATTGCGTGGCTGTACCGCATTGTGCTTATCCAGTCATCCGTCAGCAGACGTGTGGCACGCAAAGCTTCTCCGTGTTGAAGGAGCCTCAGTGCACTGCTCCTTCAGGTCCCCTCTTCCGCCCCAGGGCGAAGGACAGGCAGAGTGACTGCACGGGGTCCCGAGGGCAGTGAGCGGGCTGCACTGCCACCTCTGACTCCTGCCCCGAGCCTTCTTTATAGCTCACTCTGTTCTGCTCCAGGTGTTTGCTGATTCCTGGTCCTGGGCATTGCCGTCCTTGGACTTGCCGATGAGAGCCCCACTAAAATCATGCATGACCATGTGTATCCATATAACACAGCATTGCGGGCACAGGTGGAGATCATCCTGCCACAGTCGTGGGTTCATGAATTAGGCGTGATGTTGGCAGCATGTTATCACAAGTACTTGCCTGCGAATGGCGTTTCCAAGTAGTGCGGGGCCCATAGTGTCTGCTGCCAGCAGACACAGTCCAGAGCCCAGTATCTTTAAACGTACTTGCATTTCCTTCGTGCATTTGTTTCATGCACACTCGCTAGTGGCAGTGTTCCTATCAGTACTAGCTTCGCGTATGAAGGACAGCTTTCCAGAATGGCAAATAAAAACAGAGAGAGAGAGGGTGGCTCTCAGACCGTGTTTAAATACAATATTCTTTCTTATTCAAATCACAGATGTCAACACTTTCCATACTGCTCACGAGTTTTCTCGTGTTTCGCGCGCCATCTGTTAAGGACCGCATCACAAGATGATTTAATTAACATGCAGTTTGCCCAATATCGTGTGGTCCCTGGCGTATGTCTTAGAGATTTCTACACGGTACAAAATGTGTGAAAGACTAGTTTGGTTCTGTCCAGTGGTCGTTTATTAAATGTACTATTTGTTATATAGTTTTTTATTATACTTTTCATTTCTCAACTGTGAATTTTAATAGACCTGAGTAGATGGATTAGAGATAGATAAGAGATTTTTCACTACATACTTACCTTTTGTTATCTTTTAAAGTATAACATGAACGTATCCAAACCAAAAAAAAGTAAGAATTTAAAATAAAGACAACGAGATTTCAATGAAAGTAGCAGTTGTATTTCAAAATGAAAAGGTGCTGTAGATTAAACACGGATATTTGCAGAGAAAGTATTTGGCTAACAACAGTCTCTGACGGGCAGGTGCCCTGCTGCTAAGGAGTACTTCAAGGAGAACTCCCACCACTGGAGCTGGGCTGTGCAGTGGCTGCAGAAGAAGGTAAATGCCTTGGGCACTTCGCTGGTTGTAACAGGAATCAGTAGGAGCGTGTCTGTCAGGAGAGATCTCTGAAACTTAATTTGAAACTAGCCTCAAAATATTTCCAGTCTTCAAACGTTTTTGAGGATAGTTGACGCCTATTTTTATGCATTAAATTTGTGTTTTAATACATTTACCTTAACTTTATAGGTGGAAAAGTGGGGGTGATTATGTAAGTAGTAGTATTTTACTGAGCTCTTGAGAGCGGAAGTGAAATTTTCCAGGAAAGAATCTCCTGAAGTGATAGAAGGTCTGGATAGATTTATATACTGTCTTAGATGCTTTTATAATCCATTATCTAATGGTAGAAATTGTGGGCTCATGTGGGCTTATTGGTCGTCTCTGGCGGCATTTTGACCTTTCACCTCAGATGTCAGAACATTACTGGACTCCGCAGAGTAACATCTCCAATGAAACGTCAACTGGGAAGACTTTTCAGCGAACAATTTCAGCCCAGGTGAGGGTTGTCTGTGGTTTTGTGTGGCCTGAAATCCTGTAAGTAGGATTTTTAGTATGTTTTTCAGAAACTGCAGCTTCAGAGAAAAGAGGTATAATTGAAAATGAGAAAAAGCAAAAGAAATGATTGAATTTCTCTGAAGAGATAGCAAATTGGTGTACAATTTGCAAATTATAAAAGAAAAGCAATGTGGGTTGGTCATTCCAGCCCCCACATGGCACAGAAGCTGAGGGGTGTTCTGGAGGCAGCCTTGAAGGCACCACCCTCAAGGCTCCCAGTGCCTCCAAAGGTCAAATGAAGGGCAGCCTTCCTTGGTGATGCTGCCGCCGCCACTGCACACTCCCTGACTTTTCCCTCCTGTGTCACTGCCCCACAGGACACACTCGCATATGCCACAGCTCTGCTGAATGAAAAAGAGCAATCGGGAAGCAGCAACGGGTCGGAGAGCAGCCCTGCGAATGAGAACGGAGAGAGGCACTTACAGCAGGTAGACCTGAGGGGCATGACCCGTGCAGACGGGCAGCGCCTGCTCCGAAGTTTTCCGAAAAGAATGTTTAGAATCAGAAAAAAAGCAGACAGCAGCTCCATCCTCCAGTTGCTCTGTGCAGGACCCACTCACAGTGTGCTTACCAAGTGGAACAGTGCTGCAATGTAAAATTCACTCAGGGCTTTGCCTTCAGGCGGTGGCTGGCTGTTCTAACCACGTTGGAGAGTCCTGATAAAGCCAGGCCTCGGCTGTGTTCGTCCCTGCTTGTTCACTTTATTCTGCCGGGTTATAAAAATTCACCCCCTCCAGCCTTCCAGGAAACGTGGACCTTTGAGAGGAAGGGCCTCATGACATTGAGATCTATCTGCTTGTGGGAGGGGTTAAAGAATAATTTTAAGCTTACTTTAAAAAAAAATTTCAGCCCTGGCCAGTGTGGCTCAGTTGATTGGAGCCTCGTCCCATAGACTGAAAGGTTGCAGGTTCAATTCCCAGTCGGGGCACATGCCTGGGTTGCTGGTTCAATCCTTGGTCAGAGTGTGTGCAAGAAGGTAACTGATCAATGTTTCTCCTTCTGTCTCTCCCCCTCTCCCTCTGCCCCCCTCACCACCCACATCCTACCCCACCCCTTCTCTCTCTAAAAAGCAATGAAAAAAAAAATGTCCTCAGGTGAAGATAAAAAAAGATTTTTTTAATTTCAATACTAATTACCATAGTAGAAAATGAATAAAATATTTATTAAACACCACACTATGTGCAAAATAATGAAATAAATGTAACGATGTATGTGTGTCTTCTCTCTACTCTGTACCGTTCCAGAAGGGCAGTCTGCTTTGTGGCGCCATGTCAGGGCTTGGCAGCGGCCCTCATTAGATGAATGTTGTCGCTGCCGTGCATGTCCTTTTTTTAATCTTTCAGATCCTCATGATGACCTTGTGAGGTTGCTATTGCCTTGACTTTACCGAAGAGAAACTAAGGCTCACCTCCTTTAGTTGCAGCAAAAATAAAAGCTATCAGACAAGAGCTCCTGCAGCTGCTGGCTCCTAGACTCGCAGCCCCCTGCGCACCTCCCCACCTCCTCCCCTTATTTTCTGAGTTCTAGATACAGAGGCCTTCTTTTAGTTTATCAAACGTACTTCTTCCTTCCACCTCGGACCCCTCCCACTCACCCCGTCTAACTCCCACTGAGCTTACCCACCATTTTATAGGGAGACTCTTCCTGCACCTCTCCTCCCCTGGCTAGATCAGTCTCAAGAGACATGGTAGGCATTCAGAGCTCTTCGTGTGCAAGGTGGGGCAAACATAGGTTACAGTTGTAAGCACGTGGAAGTTTGTTCTTGTGTTACTTCCTTTCCATACAAACAACTGTAAACCTACTTTTGCCCCACCTGTGTAAACAAAGGCCACAGTTGGTGGCAGAGGCGAAATTCAGACACGGGAGTGACCAGGAGCCATCTTTGGCCACGTGGCCGTTTCTGGCCCAGAGTGGGTGTCAGGGCCGCAGTGTCTCTCCCTGCTTCATCCCGTCGCTCCCAGGTCTCGGAGAGCGGCCTGCCTCGCTGCGCGGCAGCGTTGTAACTGAGGGAGCCACTGGTTTGCTTCAGTGACTGAGAACAAGGAAATTTAAATTTTGCATCATCAGGAATTGTCACATACAGGTGACATGTTTTATTACCCTTTGGTAAACAGTAAGTTGTTGGACGAGGCCACGTTTAAACTACGGAACACCAATAAGTCAATCAGCACAGAATAACCTTTCTGCCTAACTTCCCAGTGTGCGAATTGAACTTCCTTTCCTTTCTCGAAGGGTTCAGAATCGCCCATGATGATTGGCGAGTTAAGAAGTGACCTTGACGATGTGGATCCCTAGAGGAATACTCCCAGTACAAGTGGAGAGTCAAATTACCAGTACTGGATGCCCGGCACCTTTTTGAAATCAGAACATCATTTTGAACCCTATAAAGAACCAGAGGTGGGGCTGGAGGAGCCGGCAGTGGCCCTGAAGGAGCAAGCGTTTAAGGAAAGCACTCTTTGGCCAGAAGGGGGAGCTGGTTGGCAGCAGGAGAGGCCCGGACTATGGATCGGTCTCCCAAGGCATGATCCATATGTGGATTTATGTTTCTGTGGCAGTTTTACGAAATAAAGTCGATGGCAGACTTCTGCTAGGTGAACATACAAGAGTGAGTGAGGGTAAAGCTGTTGGCTTTCTCTATGATGCTACAAAAGATATTCCTTTGGTTTTTATATTTTTTAAAAAAGTAAGCTGCCTTTAGATGAGTGGGGGCAAATTTTTAATCTTGTAGTGACATTGATTAGGGATATCCAATTTAAAATAATGTAAAGATGTGTGATAAAATCCCTTTTCATTGTAAAATAGTAAAGAATTCCGTTTACACAGACCTTTGTATTTAATATGTCTCCCTGTTTGTACAGAATGTCAGATGGGTTTGGATGAGGGTCCTGGGCATACACTTTGATCTTGATGAAATGTTACCAGGATCAAAAATTGGGAAATTATTAATCTAAAGTTATTTTTTTCTGATATAATTGACATTGAAAAGAGCAATAAAAAAATAAAAAATAAAAAAAGCTGTGTTCTCCAGAAGTACAGGGTGCATTCTTTGACATCAGTCACTAAAGAAGCTACGTTATTCCCAAAACAAAGTTTAAAAACAGCAAAAAGAAAGCACTTTAAGGTATAATTTTATTGAGTTTAACTTCATAAAATCATCTTTTTAATGCTTGGAGACATATTGAATAAACTGTAGTCTTAAACCATGTGATCTGCAATCATTTGCTTTTGCTTAAAACATAATTACTGCACCCCTTGGTTCTGGTTGTACATGAAGTTAAATATTGGAATTGGAGATCTACTTGGTGGGTTTCTAGTCATGTTAATGCAGACCAGAAATTTGAGACTTTGTTTGTCTTCAGCATGAATATTAACACGGAAAAGACAGGGACAGGATTTATAATATTTTCCCAGAAGTAGCTAGAAAGCAATTGAAACAACCATCATTTAGTTGTAATTCCCATTGTTCACCATTTCAGACTAGATACCGGCTCCCCTTTTACTGGGGGGGTGCCTGTTTAGCATTTCATGTATTTTGTACATTTTGTATTTTCAGTTGCTACACAGATTTTCAACTAGGGGAGCCTTAGGAAGTGCCAGGTTGCTGCTGTCAGATTTGCCAAGTCCAAGAGGTGTGTCCAGCCCCAAGTGCCTTTTTGGTGGCTTCTGCATCATGTGGACACGTGACAGGGCAGTCAGCTCTTCGTCACTGCACACTGTCAATAACCCAGTCATTTCACTGTTGTAGGTTGAAGATACTGTGCAGCCAGGGTGCAGGGTGCTGTGGGTGATCACGTAGCCGCCTGCAGGCTGGTGGTGGCTCTTGTCGGAGACACTGAGTAGACGGAGGGGCCAGCATGTAAGAGCAGAACTGCACCCTCAGAAAAATGGTCAGAAGCGGTTGGCACGTTTTTATGGTTCTGATGTTCTTGGAATTTTGAATGTGATGTTTTAAAATTGATTTTGAGTATGTGAATATTCCATGCCCTACTGTGTTTCTCTACCCCACCCCACCGCCATCCTCACAAAAAGATTGTGTGGGACATGACATTGAAATGCCAGTGATGAGATGTGTTGGGATTTCATCGCTGGCAGCTGCACTCAGGAGCCCAAATTCAGGAGTGAGATTGCCACTTCTAGTCCCTTATTTCCTATGGAAACAACGCCTTCCGCACCCCCAGCACCTGCTGTCCTCACTGTAAGGCTTCATCAGGATCGCCGTCACAATCGTGTGTCACACGCGCTGGTTAATTTTGCTTACGTTGTTGCTGCGATGACCGTCCCTTCCACTCAGCCAGTAACCACTTGATTGCCAACGGCTGCAGTCTCCAAACCTGCTGATGACTTTTTTTAATGTAGTACAACAAAGAGACAATTGTGACAGGCTTACCTTGGAAGAGTTGTCGTTTTTATTGCCAACTTTTTTGGATGATGTTTTTATAAATCTTTCAAAAAGTAGGAATTGCACAACTAACTCAATGCTGTATGTTCTCAAGTAACTCCTTTCGCAAGACGCGCCACAGATGGCTGGGTCTGCGTGTCAGAGGCGTCTTGGGAAAGACAACAGACGAGCGTCCCAGCGGGCGTCACGCCGCGGCTTCTCACA
>PVJI01034995.1:0-10038 GCA_004026765.1 Micronycteris hirsuta | reverse complement strand
ATATCACTACTGTGTATGTGGTTAGAAGACAAGCACAAGTTTGGGTGCCGGTTGATGTGACCCGAGAGTGGGAAGATCCCCATGGCCTAGTAGCGCTTAATAATGCACTGGCTTCTATACGGGTCAAAAGGTTTGTTGGCACCCTGATTACTTTTATTATCTCTGCAATCATTGTGGCAGCTACCGCTACCGAGGCAACCGCTGCCCTTGTTAATTCAATTCAAACTGCTCGTACGGTAGATGCTCTTTTAACCAATACTACTTTAGAAATGATTCAACAGGCCCAGATTGATCAAGAAATCCTGACCCGACTTTCTGCAGTGGAGTCAGCCCTCAGCTGGATCGGGGAACGACAGGATGCGCTTGTGACTCGTCAGCAGCTAACCTGTGACCCCGGCTTCTCCAAGCTATGTGTCACTCCCCTCCTGTGGAATTCCAGCCAATATACCTGGAGTGACATTCAGCATCGCCTTAGAGGGGCTTTTTCTACTAATCTAAAAGGAAAAATTGATAAACTGCAATTAGAATTACATCAGCAATTGCAGGACATGCAACGGCTGTCTAAACAGGAGATATTTGAAAGCCTCCATGAACATTTCGACTGGCTAAACCCCCAGACTTGGTTTAATGATCTTAACCTAACAATGTGGATCTTTGGGGCTGCTGGCTGCTTTCTGATTATAATGCTAATGTGTGTGCTTCGCTGCATATGTAAATTATTCTCCCAGGGCCGGGCAAGGGACCAGCAAGTGGCGAATTTTATAGTTTCAATCTGGCTCCTAAAATTGCGGAAAAAAGGCAGAGGGAAATTTAAGAATTCTTTTCGCACACGTGGAGAGTCGCCGCCACGGGAAATCACGCATGTCTGAGCTCAGCTCCGCGTGCCCGTATGAGCTGGTGTGATCCATGCCTGTGGAAAAGGATATCATAAGAAAAAAAGGGGGAGGTGTGACAGGAATTCTTTTCATCCGCATGATAAAAACGTAACCCCCTGGGAATTTCCATGTCTCGAGCTCAGCTCCGTGGAAATTAACACTCCCATGCGGGCCGGCGTAAAAATCATGCTCTTGGAAAAAGGAATTCCTTAAAGAGAAATTGGATTAACTTACTTCCTAGGACTTGTTACTTGCTGGGACCCTTCCCCCGGAACCAAGGGATTATGCTAATGGTTGCCTGGAACATCTTGCATTGCTAATGAATAGCCATTCCCATTTTGCTGTATCCAGAGCTTCCCAATAAAAACCCGGCTAAGCCACGCTCGAGGCTTTTTTCCTGGGATGAGAGGAATCAAGCCACGTGGCCCCGGATTCCTCCCCCCCGTGTGTCTCAGTGTGAGATTATTTCACGCATTCGGTTACGGTCACCCACGGGTTTCGGCTGGGACGAAATCCCCACGACACAACATGAGTAATCAGGATGCTCACAGAAATGACTGAGTAGAGCAGCAAAGTAAAGAAAGAAGTGAAGGTTACACAAAGTGAAAAAAAAGAAAAAACATACAAGAGCCAACAGTGAAGAGAAGGAAACTGGAACTCAAATCAACAGTTAGGAGCAGAAGGAAGAAATAAACATTCAACCAGAACAGAATAAGAAAGAATTCAAAAAAGAAAAAATGAGGAGAGGCTTTGGAACGTCCAGGACAAGTTTAAATATTCCAGCATCTGAATCATAGAGGTGCCAGAAGGCAAAAAGGAAGAGCAAGGAATTTAAAACTTATCTGAAAAAATAATGAAGGAAAACTTCCCCAATCTAGCAAAGAAAATAGACTTCCAGGATGTTCAGGAAGCTCAGAGAGTTCCAAAGAAGTTGGACCCAAGGAAGCACACACCAAGGCACATCATAATTACATTACCTGAGATTAAAGAGAATCTTAAAAGCAGCAAGAGAAAAGGAGACAGGATTCTTAGGGTATAATCCCAGTAGTGGAATTGCTGGGTCGAAAGGCAGTTCCATTTTCAATTTTCTGAGGAAGTTCCATACTGTTTTCCACAGTGGCTGCATCAGTCTGCATTCCCACCAACAGTGCAGTAGGGTTCCCTTTTCTCCACATCCCCTCCAACAGTTATCTGTTGCTTTGTTGATGATGGCCATTCTGACTGGTGTGAGGTGATATCTCATTGTGGTTTTAATTTGCATCTCTCTGATGGCTAATGATGTTGAGCATCTTTTCATATGACTCCAGGCCCTCTGTATGTCCTCTTTTGAGAAGTGTCTGTTCATGTCTTTTGCCTATTTTTTCATTGGGTTTTTTGTCTTCCTGGAGTGGAGTCGTATGAGTTCTTTATATATTTTGGAGATCAGACCCTTGTCTGGGGTATCATTGGCAAATATGTTTTCCCATAGGGTTGGTTCCCTTTTTATTTTAATACTATTTTCTTTAGCCCCCCAGAGACATTGAAATTAAGAACAGTCTAATGATAGACAGGGGAGAGGGGGGAGGGGACAATGGGGAGAAGGGTTTTCAGGAACCACTGTAAAGGACAAATGGACAGAACTAAGGGGGAGGAGGGAGGCTTGGGGGAAGGGGACTGGAGGGTAAGGGAGGAGGGGAGAGGAGAGGATGCAAATAACTGTAAATGAACAAAAGTCAAATAAAATTAAAAAAAAGAGAGAAAAGGAGACAGTTACCTACAAAGGAGTTCCCATAAGACTATCAGCTGATTTCTCAAAAGAAACCTTACAGGCAAGAAAGGGCTGGAAAGAAGTTTTTAAATTCATGAAAGGCAAGGACCTCCATCCAAGGTGACTCTATCCAGCAAAGCAATCATTTAGAATGGAAGGGCAGATAAAGTGCTTCCCAGATAAGGTCAAGTTAGAGTTCATCATCACCAAGTCCTTATATGAAATGTTGAAAGGACTTACTTAAGAAAAAGAAGATGATCAAAACTATGAACAGTAAAATGACAATGAACTCCTAACTATCAACAACTGAACCTAAAAACAAAAACAAAAACAAAAACAAACTAAGCAAACAACTAGAACAGGAACTGAATTACAGAAATGGAGATCACATGGAGGGTTATGAATGGAGAGGGGGAAGGGGGGAAAATGGGGAGAAAGGTACAGGGAATAAGAAGCATAAATGGCAGGTACAAAATAGACAGGGATAAGTTAAAAATAGTATAGGAAATGGAGAAGCCAAAGAACTTATATGTATGTCCCATGGACATGGACTAAGAGGGGAGATGCTAGAGGGAAAGAGGGTACCAGGAAGAGGGGGTAAGGGGAGAAAAGAGGATGAGACAAATGTAATAGCATAATCAATAAAATATACTTTAAAAAACTTAAAAGCAGAGAAACACATGGAGGCTAAATAACATGTTATGTAATTAATAAGGTAATGATGAGATCAAGGAAGAAATCAAAGGATACCTTGAGAAAAAATGAAAAGGAAAACACAACAACACAAAATCTATGGGACACAGCAAAAGCAGTCCTAACAGGGAAATTCATAGGAATACAGGCCTATGTCAAGACAGAAAAACCTCAAATAAACAATCTAACCTTACACCTAAAGAAACTAGAAAAAAAACAGATAAGGCTCAGAGTAGAAGAAAGGACATAAAAAAGATCATAGCAGAAATAAAATAGTTTAAAAAATACAAAAGATCATTGAAACAAAGAGCTGTTCTTTGAAAAGATAAACAAGATTAGTAAACCTTTAACCAAACTCATTTAAAAAAATGAGAGGACACAAATAAATAAATCAAAATGAAAGAGGAGACGTAACAGCTGACATCAGGGAAGTACAAAGGATCACAAAGGAATACTATGAACAACTATATGCTAATAAATTGGACAATCTGGATGAAATTCCTGGAAACATACAACACACAATGAATCAAGAAGAAATGGAAAATCTGAACAGACGAATTACAACCAAAGAAATCAAAGCAATAATCAAAAATCTCCCAAGAAACAAGTCCTGGACTACATGGCTTCACAGGTAAATTTTACCAAACACTCAAGGAAGAACTAACACCTATCCTTCCCAAACTATTGTATAAAATTCGACAGGATGGAAGAATTCCAAGCTCCTTTTATGAGGCCAGCATTATCCTAATTCCAAAACCAGATAAAGAAAATGATAAGCTAATATCCCTGATAAACACTGATGCAAAAGTCTGTAACAAAATATGAGCAAACTGAATTTAGCAATACATTAAAAAGCTCATACACCTTGACAACTATAATTGAACAACAATAAAATAATTTAAAACATAAAATAAATAAAAATTATTACAAAAAAAAGAATAAACTCAAAATGGATTAAATACTTTTAAATATAAGATTTGAAACCATAAAACCCCTGAAAGAAAACACTGGCAGTAAAATCTCTGAATTTTCTCTCAGTAATATTTTTTCTGACATACCTTAAGCCAAGCAAACAACAACAACAAAATAAACAAATGGGACTATATCAAACTAAGGAAACCACCAACAAAACAAAAAGATGACCTACTAAATGGAAGAAGCTATTAGCCAATGAGACATCTGATAAGGGGTTAATGTTCAAAATTTATAAGGAAATTATACAACTCAACACCCAAAAAACAAACAATCCGATTTAAAAAAGGGCAGAGGACTTAAACAGACACACAGATGGCCAGTAGACATATGAAAAGATGCTCAATGTCACTAATCATTAGAGCGATGCAAATTAAAACCACAATGAGATATCAGCTCACATCTGTCAGAACAGCTATCATCAATCAATCAACAAGTGTTGGAAAGAATGTGAAGGAAAGGGAACATTTGTGCACTGTTTGTGGGAAAGCAGACTGGTGCAGCCTCTGTGGAAAACAGTATGGAGGTTACTTAAAAATTGAAAAAGGAACTGCTTTATGACCCAGCAATTCCACTATTTGGTTTTGTATATATCTGAAGCAACCCAAAGTACTAATTTGAAAGAATATATACACCCCTATGTTCACTGGAGCACTATTTACAATAGCCAAGATATGGAAGCAACTCAAATGCCCGTCAATAGATCAGTGGATAAAAATATGGTGGTACATATATACAATGGAATATTGCTTGACCATAAAAAAGGAATGAAATTACCATGTGGGACAGCATATATGGACCTAGAAGGTATTATACTAACTGAAATAAATAAGTCACACAGAAAAAGACATATACCATATGATTTCACTTACATGTGGAATCTAAAGAACAAAATAAACTAACAAAACAGAAACAGACTCATGGATACAAAGAACAGACTGATGGTTGCCAGAGGGGAGGGGTGTTGGGGGCTGTATGAAAAAGATGAAGTGATTAATAAGTACAAATTGTTAGTCACAAAAACTCACACGGATGTAAAGTACAGCACTGGGAATATAGTCAATAATATTTAATAACTATGTACAGTGCTAGGTGGGTATCTGAAATATAAGGGGGATCACTTTGTAAAGTATATGATTGTCTAATCACTATGTTGTACACCTGAAACAATAATAATGAATGTAAACTGTAATTGAAAAGCAAAATAAAATTATTTCCCAGCTTTTGTCATTCAATAACTACATAATCTTGGGCAAGTTAATGAACTTCTTGAAGCCTCAGTTTTCTTAACTCTAAGACTGCTATACAAATTATCTCATACCTCTTGTGGTTGCTGCCAGGGTTGAATAAAATGTATGTAAAGCACTTAGCATTGGCTTACAATAAGCATTCAGTGGAAGTTAGCTGCTCCTATTGCTATTGTTCTGTTCACTTACTCACTGTAGTATCAACATTTAACACAATACCTTGAACACAAGACATTCAAAAATGTGTTGAAAAAATTATTTTGTCATGAAAAAAGTCAAGGCAATAAGACCCCAAAGCAGAGTGCTCACAAAAATGCATACTCTTAGCTCAAAAAAATAAGCTAATAAGCTGCAATATAGTAGGTGCCAACATCATGATTTATAACACCTAGAAGCATGAATGACTTTATGCTGCTTTTAAACTTTGTGGAATCTTCTTTCCTCTACCACTCTCTTATCTCCCCATCTTCCTCTATAGCCTCTGTATACCTCCTCTCATCCATACCCACAAAGTGAACATTATCAGGGTCTTCATAGTTTTAGCCAGTGTTCTGGGCCAAAGATTCTGTATCTCATCCTATCTTTCACTTCCAACTCTATAATGCCCATTCACTTTTCCTCTTGAGAATATGGACCTCAGATCCCCAAATATACCCCAAATGGTGGTTAGCCACTGGAGGTAAACAGATTCTCTACCTGGGTGAGAATACTAACATGACATCATACTATTCAACATACCCAAACACTGTGGAAACCTGTTGTCAGAACTGTTTACAGTTTGAGATTTTATACTACTTGCAAGCTAACAAGTTAGCCTCCCACAGATTCATGGATGCTGGCAGAAGACAGAAGATGCTTGGTTAGAAATAAAGGACAGTTTATTACTAACAGCAATACCAGTAGCCAAAACATAAGCATTTTTTGCACCAGTTTTCTGAGTCTCAATTCCCACAGGTGACACAAGGTCCAGGTAACTCCTGCACACAGAGTGGGTTACATTACAGGAGAGGAACCCTGAGATTAGGGAACCCAAATCTTTTATAGTGGACAACAAGCATTCTTTCATTTTGTCTCAGAATGAAACATTATTTTTATTGGACTGGACAGTAAGCATATCTGCCCTTTGTTCTAGAAAGAGACACCGCCTCTACTTTCCAAGGCTATGAGAAAATCTATAATTTGTTTCAAAGGGAGAAATTATCTTTGTCTTCCAAAGCTGTTTGCTATATAAACATCCTTGAAGAGATTGTCCAGAACGAAGAACAGTCAGTGCTTCAGCTTGCAAGATCTACAGAAATGCAAGATACCCATGGAAAATTGTCTCTCAACATTTTTTACTAACCTAGACCTGAAAATCTACTCTAAGATAAACAGAAAAAGACAAACAGAGCAAAATGAGGGTCTAATGGCTCAAGAAAAAAAAAACTGGCTTGTATTACTTGTGTATGGAAGTGTTTCAGTATAAAAACATCAAGTGATCATCTTCGTATTTATATAGAACTGAGAATGGCATCTTTTCCCAAGTCTAGAAATATTAATTAGTCATTACAATTCATTAGGGAACATTTAATGAATATCTTTATGTGCTAGGTACTATGTTGAACTCTGTTCCATTATTCTACTAATCATCTTTTCACTGTGTTGAAGGGAAATTTACTAAAATCATTTTCATCTTCTTTTCTTTATGGCAATTTTTAAATACTTGGTACATTAAATTAAAATAATAAAACTATAAAACTAGAAATGGCCTAGAATATTTTTTATGGTACTTCATGAAAGATGATATAATTTTACTGCAAAAGATTACATTTCAATTAGCCTTTAATTCATGCCACTGAAACCAGTATGCAAATTAATCATTCAAGATTAGACATTTAAAACAAATTGCATACTTACTCTTCTACAAAAGCATGTGCATTTCAGGTATTTTCAGGAACCATCATATATCTCTTTAAAAATACATTGTGACAGTTTTTCAAAATATGTAAGATTTATTCAGTAGCCAAGAGCTTCTTCAGAAATTCCATCTATCTTACATTTGTACTTCAATATAAAAATTAAAATAAGCAAGTTAGTGCTGATATCTGTTCAGTAAGATTGTGGATAGGAATCCTGTATTTCTCTAGGTGAGAAGAACTGGCCCAAACACTGAGCTTTCAAATAATAATCATCATCATAATCATCACAGCCCTAGGCTACGCTTTCATAAACATTTACTCATTTAATCTTCAATGATCCCATGAGGCAAAAAATACACCAAACATAAATATTCACTTTATGGATAAGAAAACCAAAGCTCAGGAGGAGAAAGATGGCAGTGCAGTAGGAGGGAGCGGGCTCGGCTTCCTCCGGCCCACTGGCGGGATATCTGGCTGATTTTCTGCGGAGCAGAGCGACACCCAGCTGTATTCCGGTGTGTGGGAAGATTGGCAACCAGGACTGCACATAAAACTGAAAGATCAGCTGGTAGGGAAACTGCTTCGGAGGTAAGAAGTCCCTCTGGTCTCGCGGGGAGCTGGGAGGTCTGCGGATCCAGTAGCAGCAGCTTCCCGGTTTGCTCCAGGATCCGTGGGAGGGAGCTGGATTGGGGTGTGTGAGTTGCCAAAGCAGACGCGCGCGTCTGTTGGAAGAGCGTGGTCCCCAGCAGTCCCGAGGTTGGTGTGTATGTGGGGACTGATCTGCAGAGGCTGGCAATTCCAGCGGGAGGAATTGGAGACTGAACTGAAAGGGAAACCCAGGCTCGGAGCTCCAGGATCGGGCATGCACCCGGTGGAGCCAGTCGGGGGCGGCTGGCGTTGGTGCCAGACCGGGCGCCCAGGCCTGCGGCTTGAAAGCCCCGAATCCAGAGACAAAAGCGATCCACGAATGCAGGGGCGCGGAGCTCACTCCTGGAGGACCTGAGACACAACCCAGACCTGCGGTGCAGAGTCCCTCCATGGGGTAGAAACAGAGGAGCTACATTGAGCCCCACTGAGGGGAGACACAGACCTCATAAACTCTGACTCACGGTGGTGGTCAGGCGGCCCAGAGGAGGTGCTACAAACTCCCGGCAACTCGGCTGGAGGAGGGCAACAGCTGAGAGTGCAGCCCAGGAAGACAGCAGGGGAAGTCTGATACCTTCCCAGCCTGACTCTGTTGAAGCCAGCCAGCAAAAGCCTTTTTTTTAATTTCTTTTGTTTTCTCTTTGTTTCTTTGTTTTTTTTTCCCCGACCCTTCTTCATATCTGTCCCTCTATATTTTTTTAACTCCATCTACCTTCCCTTCATTTGGTATTCCTAGTTTTCACTTCCTTTTATTTCCTATTTTTTATTATTTTTTATTTTATGTTATTTTCAAATTATTTTCTTCTTTATCTTTCTTTTTACTTTTCTTTTGCTTTCTTTTCCTTCTTTTTCTCCCTTCCCCTTGCTTCTTTATCAACAGGTGAGACATTAAAACCTGGAATTGTGAAGAGAATAGAGTGGGACCCAGAACAGACTCGGCCCAAAAAACAGAGAGTGACACAAAATTAACTTCGCTGCTTCAGAGAACTTGACAGATCAATTTAAGAACCAGAGGCTAGCAAGAAGAATCCCACAAACAATGGGAAGACAAAGAAACAATCCCCAAATGAAAGGAAAGGAGGAAGCCCCAGAAAGAATGATAAAGGAAACAGAGGCAAAGCAACTATCAGACATTGAGTTCAAAGCATATGTATCAGGCAGCTCAAGAAACTCGAGAAGCTTGATGAACTCACAGAAAACTACCAGAAACTATAGGGAAACTATAATGAACCCACTGAAAACTATGTCAACATGAAAAAGGAAATAGAAACTATTCACAAGGGCCAAGAGGAAATGAGGAATACAATATCTGAACTGAAGAACACATAGAAGGAATCAAGAGCAGGCTCAATGAGGCAGAGGATCGGATCAGCGAGCTGGAGGACAAGGTTGAAAAAAGCAACCAAAAAGAGCAAGAACAGGAAAAGAGGCTCAGAAAGAATGAAGAGGTATTAAGGGAAATGCAGGACAACATGAAACATAACAATATTCATATAATAGGGATACCAGAAGGAGAGGAAGAGCAGCAAGGGATGGAAAACCTGTTTGAAAAAATAATGATGGAAAACTTCCCTAATCTGATGAGAGAAAAAGCCACACAAATCCAGGAAACACAGAGAGTCCCAATCAAAAGGAACCCTAACAGGCCCAAATCAAGACACATCATCATTAAAATGGCAAAATTCCAAGACAAAGAGACAATCCTAAAGGCAGTGAGGCAGAAGCAGGAAGTAACATACAAGGGAACCCCAATAAGCTTAGCAGCTGACTTCTCAATGGAAACACTCCAAGCCAGAAGGGAATGGCAAGAAATATTCCAAGTAATGAGAACCAGAGGCCTGCAACCAAGACTACTCTACCCAGCCAGGCTCTCAATCAAGATAGATGACCAAATAAGGAGCTTCCAAGACAAAAGAAGTCTAAAAGAATACACCTCCACCAAACCAGCTCTGAAAGAGATC
>PVJI01034994.1:0-10039 GCA_004026765.1 Micronycteris hirsuta | reverse complement strand
TTTCTCTACAGATTTTCTATTTGCAATTTTATTTACTTCTACCCCAATCTTTATTTTTTTCTTTCTTCTCTTAGTTTTGTTTTTAGATTATTCTTTCTAGTTCATTCGTGTATAAAATCAGGTTGTTGATTTGAGAATTCTCTTTATTTTAAATCATGTTTTATTGATTATACTATTACAGTAGTTCCTATTTTCCCCCCTTTATTCTCCTCAGCCTGGTATCCCCTTCCCTCCAGCAATTGTTCCCCTTAGTTCATGTTCATGGGTCAGGCATGTAAATTCTTTGGCTTCTCCATTTACTATGCTATTCTTAACATCCTCACGTCTATTTTGTTCTTACCAAGTATGGTTCTTTTTTTTTAAATGTTGTCTAAGTACAATTGTCTCCATTTTCACCCCACCACACACCCCCATCCCACCAAACCCCACCTCCAACCCTCCAACCCTCCAACTCACCCTCTTTGGCTTTGTCCATGTGTCCTTCATACATGTTCCTTGATGCCTCCCCATTATCCTCTATTATCCCTCTCCCTCTTCCTCTCTGATTACTGTCAGCTTGTTCTCTATTTCAATGTCTCTGGTTGTATTTTCATTTAAGTACTACAGCTATAATTCCATAAGTTTATGTATTTTATGTTTTTGTTTTCATTTATCTCAAGATACTTTAATTTCCCTTGAAATTTTTCCTTCCAAAAGATTTGTATTATTTTTTTAAATGTTGATTTTAGAGAGAGAAAGTAAGAAAGGAGAGAGAAATAGAGACAGAGAGAGAGACACATTGATTCGATGTTCCACTTACTTATGCATTCATTGGTTGGTTCTGTATGTCCTCTAACCAGAGATCGAACCCAGAACCTTGACATACTGGCACGATGCTCTAACCAGCTGAGCTACCCAGCCAGGGCAGATTTGTATTTTGAAAATTTTATTTTTACTCTCCTTTTGCATTTTTGTTCCATTAGGGTCAGAAAAGATACTCTATATAATTTCAGTCTTTTAAACTTTGTGATCTAACATACAGTCTCTCTTGAATAATGTTTCAGTGTACATTTGAGACAAAAATGTGCTGTTGTTGGGTTACATGTTTTGTACTTATTTGTGTGCTCCAATATAGTGTGGGTCAAGTCCTGCATTTCCTTACAGATATTTGGTCTGCTTGTTCTACATATTACTGAAATTAGTATTGTATCTTTTTACTATTATTGTAGAGCTTTCTGTTTCTCCCTTCAATTCTGTCAGTCTTTTTTTTTTTTAAGATTTTATTTATTTATTTTTAGACAGAAGGGAAGGGAGGGGGAAAGAGAAGGAGAGAAACATAGATGTGTGGTTGCCTCTCACGCGACCCCCACCAGGGACCCGGCCTGCAACCTAGGCATGTGCCCTGACTGGGAATGGAACCGCGACTTTTCAGTTTGCAGCCGGCGCTCAATCCACTGAGCTACACCAGCCAGGGCTATGTCATCCTTTTTTAACAGTGATAATGAAGCATGGATGTTATCATTTCCCTGCAGTAGCATTTGTGTAGATAATTAGCTATTTCCTACCCTTCAACTGAAAGGAAAGTCAATGGAACTTGTTATTAAAGTATACACATTTTTTCCTTCATTTTTGGTTGTTCATAAAAAAAAAGTATTACAGTAAGTTTCTCCAGTCAAATGTAATAGTTCTCAATAATTCTATTGACAATGTTAACATAAATAAATGATCTAAGTAGAGGGATGAAGGAGGGCCCATTGCAAGATGTAGAATAGTAATTCTGAGAGACTCCAGATAGTCCTGTGCATATATATTTATATAAATATATATTTTAAATAATAAATCTGACAAACTTTGTCTTTTATACATTTTTCTTTTTTTAGTTGTTGTTCCAGTACAGTTGTCTCCATTTTCACCCAACCATGGTCCCCCACCCCACCCAACCCCACCTCACACACTCGAAACTGAAGAAAATAGGGGACGGTCCATCAAGGAACATGTATAAAGGACACATGGACAAAGAAAAAGAGGGTAGGCTAAAAGGTGTCTTTCATATTTTACTTAATGATAAGTTTGAGGATTTGATTATCTATCCTGTCATATTTTTCACAAAAACCATGGCAACATAAATAAAAAGTTGGGGTATAAAACAAAAAATGTTTTAAATAGTTTGATATAGAGACTTCCGGCCAAGATGGAGGCGTAGGCGGATGCACTGTTCCTCCTCGCACAACCAAAAGAGGAAAAAAAGCAATTTAGAGGGCAAGGGCAGCCAGATCTGACAGAAAAGTGAACTGACTGGAAGTCTGACAACCAAGGAGTTAAAGAAAACACATTCATCCAGACCAATAGGCTGGGTGGAGCTGGGTGGAGGGCACTTGGTGAGACGCAGTTTGTGGAGCACTGCCAGTGGCGCTCCAGCTGCCTGAAGCGCCAGTGGTGGGTGTGCCTGGCCAAAGCGAGGCAAGCACAATCTATGAGACCAGGGCTGAGACCAGTGGACCAGATGGTCCCGCATTAACTCATGGATAGATCGGGAGGAAAAGCTGGGGGGGCGGAATAGACTGCTTGGCCCACCAACACAGAGAAATAAAGCCTCAAACCACCAATTGAAAACACCTGTGAGGGTTGAGGCGGTGGGAGGAGGAACTCCCAACCTCACAGGAGAGTGCGTTGGGGAGGCCCACGGGGACTCGGAACTGTGCAAGCCTGCCCACTCACCCTGGAGCCAACAAGGAGGGGATCAAATTCCTTGTGGGCAGCTGGGGAGGTGCAGAGAGCAGAGCAAGCAGCATTGTTCTCTCAGGCCTTGCCCCCACGGACAGCGTCACAACACAGTGACGTTGGGTTACCCCACCCCCACAGAGAGCTTCACAACACAGCAACGTGGGTAACCCCGCCCCCACAGCTAGAGTCACAACAGAGCGACGTGGGTTTCCCCCGCCCTGGTGAACACCTAAAGCTCTGCCCCTTAAAGTAACAGGCACGCCGAGGAATTAAAAAAAGGCCCCAAAGAGCCCTGGCTGGCGTAGCTCAGTGGATTGAGCGCGGGCTGGGAACCAAAGGGTCCCGGTTCGACTCCCAGTCGGGGCACATGCCTAGGTTGCAGGCCAGGTCCCCATGAGGGCCATGTGAGAGGCAACCATACATTGCTGTTTCTCTCCCTCTCTGTCTCCCTTCCTTCCCCTCTCTCTAAAAATAAATAAAAATAAAATCTTTAAAATATGTGGTTATCCTTTCTGGAAAAAAAAAAAAGGCCCCAAAGAGAGAGAAAAAAATGGCAGCAAGATAGGCGGGGGCAGAGTCCACTTCCTCCTCCCCACAAGTGAAACACCTAGCTGATTTTCTGAGGAACAGAGTGAACACACAACAGTATTCCAGCATAGATGAAGATTGGTGACCAAAGGTACAGGGGAAACTGAACGATCAGACCACTGACACAGACAGGAGGACCAGGAGAGAAGGCATGGCAAGACACTTTTAAAGCCAGCCAGCGGAAGTTTTTTTGTTGTTGTTGTTTGTTTGTTTGTTAGTTTTCTCCACCCTCCTTCCTATCAGTCCCTCTTTATTTTTTAATTCCTTCTTCCTTCTGTTCATTTACTATTCCTAGTCTTCACCTCTTTTTATTTCTTATTTTTTTATTTTTATTTTTTTACTTTATTTTCTGTTTTTCTTCTTCTTCTTCCTTCCCCTCCCTTCTTTATCCACAGGTGAGACATTAAAACCTGAAGTTGAAAATAGAACAGAGCTAGACCCAGACAAGGGTCAGCCCTGTTGACAGAGACAGTAGCCCTGGCTGGTGTAGCTCAGTGGATTGAGTGCGGGCTGTGAACCAAAGGGTTGCCGGTTCGACTCCCAGTCAGGGTACATGCCTGGGTTGCAGGCCAGGTCCCCAGGGGGGCCACGTGAGATGCAACCACACATTGTTTCTCTCCATCTCTTTCTCCCTCCATTCTCTACTGTCTAAAAATAAATAAATACAATCTTAAAAAAAAACCAACAGAGACAGTGACATGAAATTAACTTCACTACTCCAGAGAACTTGACAGATAAATTTAAGAAACAGAGGCTAGCAAGAAGAGTCTCACAAACAATGGGAAGACAAAGAAACAATCCCCAAATGAAAGGAAAGAAGGAAGCCCCAGAAAGAATGATAAATGAAACAGAGGCAAGCCAACTATCAGATAGTGAGTTTAAAGCATTGGTTATCAGGAAGCTCAAGAAGCTTGATGAACTCACAGAGAATTTGCAGAAGCTACAAGGAAACTATAATGACTCACTGAAAACAATGTCAACATGAAAAAGGAAATAGAAACTACCCAAAAGGGCCAATAGGAAATGAAGAATACAATATAGGAACAGAAGAATACAATAGGAGGAATCAAAAGCAAGCTCGATGAAGCAGAGGATCGGATCAGCGAGCTGGAAGACAAGGTAGAAAAAAACACCCACGAAGAGCAGGAACAGGAAAAGAGACTCAGAAAGAATGAAGAGATATTAAGGTAAATGAAGGACAACATGAAATGTAATAATATTCGTATAATAGGGATACCAGAAGGAGAAGAAGAGCAAGGGATAGAAAGAGTGTTTGAAAAAGTAATGATAGAAAACCTCCCTAATCCGAAGATAGAAAAAGTCACACTAATCCAGGAAACACAGAGAGTTCCAATCAAAAGGAACCCAAACAGGCCCACCTCAAGACACATCATCATTAAAATGGCAAAATTCCAAGACAAAGAGAGAATCTTAAAGGCAGTGAGACAGAGACAGGAAGTAACATACAAGGGGGCCGCGATAAGGTTAGCAGCTGACTTCTCAATGGAAACACTCCAAGCCAGAAGAGAATGGCAAGAAATATTCCAAGTAATGAGAACCAGAGGCCTGCAACCAAGGCTACTGTACTCAGCAAGCCTCTCAATTAAGATAGATGGCCAAATAAGAAGCTTCCCAGACAAAATAAGTCTAAAAGAATACACCTCCATCAAACAAGCTGCACAAGAGATGCTAAAGGGACTGCTTTAAGGAAAGGAAGGAAAAGAGAGAGAGAAAGGAACACAGATACAAAAAAAATGCCAATGAATAAGTACCTATCGATAATAACCTTAAATGTAAATGGATTAAATGCTCCAATCAAAAGACATAGAATAGCTGAATGGATAAGAAAGCATGACCCACACCTATGCTGCCTACAAGAGACCCACCTCAGGACAAAGGACCTACACAGACTGAAAATGAAGGGCTGGAAACAAGTTTTCCAAGCAAATGGACAAGAAAAAAAAAGCTGGGGTAGCAATACTCACATCAGACAAAACAGACTTCAAAAAAAGGGCCATAAAGAGAGACCCACAAGGACACTTCATAATAGTCAAGGGAAGAATCCATCAAGAAGACATAAACATTGTAAATATATATGCACCCAACATAGGAGCACCCAAATGCATAAAGAAAATCTTGGAGGACTTCAAGAAAGATATTGATAGAAACACAATTGTAGTAGGGGACTTCAACACCCCACTGTCAAAAATGGACAGATCTTCCAAACAAAATATCAGCAACGATATTGTGGCATTGAACAATACTCTAGATGAAATTAACTTAACTGATATACATAGAGCCTTTCACCCCACAGAAGCTAAATACACATTCTTTTCAAATGCACGTGGAACATTTTCAAAAATAGACCATATGATAGGACACAAAAAAAGCCTCAACAAATTCAAGAAAACTGAAATCATACCATGTATTTTCTCTGACCACAAGGGACTGAAATTAGAAACCAACCCAAAGGAAAAAAACCCCAAACACTCAAAATCATGGAGATTGAGTAGCATGCTATTAAACAATGAATGGGTCAAAGATGAGATTAGGTAAGAAACCAAAAAGTTCCTTGAAGCAAATGAAAATGAACTAACAACAACCCAAAACTTATAGGACACAGCGAAGGCAGTCCTGAGAGGGAAGTTCATAGTGATACAGGCCTACCTGAAAAAAAATAGAAACAGTTCACACAAACAACCTAACCCTATGCCTATAAGAACTCGAGGAACAACAACAAAGACAACCCAAAGCAAGTAGAAGGAAGGAAATAACCAAGATCAGAGCAGAAGTAAATGACATAGAGACTAAAAGCACAATTCTAAGGATCAATGAATCCAGGAGCTGGTTCTTCGAAAAGATAAACAAAATTGACAAGACTTTAACCAGGCTCATCAAGAAAAAAAGAGAGAGGACCCAAATAAACTAAACCAGAAATTAAAGAGGAGATATTACAACTGATGCCACAGAAATACAAACGATTATAAGTCACTACTATGAAGAAATGTATGCCAAGAAATATGAAAACCTAGGGTAAATGGACGAATTTCTAGAAAAATGTAATCTTCCAAAACTCAATAAAGAAGAAGCAAAAAGCCTGAACCAACCAATAACAGCAGATGAAATTGAAGCAGTAATCAAAAAACTCCTTACACACAAATGCCCTGCACCAGATGGTTTCACAGGAGAATTCTACAAAGCATTTAAGGAAGAGCTAACCCCTATCCTTAACAGACTATTCTAAAAAATCCAAAATGATGGAAGACTCCCAAATGATTTTTATGAAGCCAGCATCATCCTAATCCCAAAATCAGAAAAAGACATAACACAGAAAGAAAACTTCAGGCAATATCGCTGATGAACATTTACGCTAAAATCCTCAACAAAATATTAGCAAACCGCATCCAGCAATACATTAAAAAGATCATACACCGTGACCAAGTGGGATTCATCCCAGGGATGCAAGGATGGTACAATGTTCACAAAACAATAAATGTAATACATCACGTAAACAAAAGCAAAGACGAAAATCACATGATCATATCAATAGATGCAGAAAAAGCATTCGATAAGGTACAGCATCCATTTATGATAAAGACACTTAGCAAAGTGGCAATAGAGGGAGCATTCCTCAACATAATAAAGGCAATATATGAGAGACCTACAGCCAACAACATACTCAATGGGCAAAAGCTAAAACCTTTCCCACTAAGATCAGGAACAAGACAGGTTGCCCACTATCACCACTTCTATTTAACATAGTACTGGAAGTTTTAGCTACAATAATCAGGCAAGAAAAGAAAATAAAATGCAACCAAATTGGAAAGGAGGAATCAAAACTGTCATTGTTTGCAGACGACATGGTAGTGTACTTAGAAAAGCCTATAGACTCCGCCAAAAAACTACTCGATCAAATAATTGAATTCAGCAAAACAGTGGGTTGCAATGTCAACATCCAGAAATCAAAGGCATTTTTGTATACCAACAGCAAAACAGAAGAAACAGAAATTAGGTAAAAAATCCCATTTGATATAGCAACAAAAAAAAATAATAATAAAATACCTGTGAATAAACCTCACCAAGGAGGTAAAAGACCTGTACTCAGAAAACTACACAACACTGAAGAAAGAAATCATGGAAGACACAAATAAATGGAAACATATACCATGCTCATGGATTGGAAGAATCAACATCATCAACATGTCCATACTACCCAAAGCAATTTATAGATTCAATGCAATCCCTATCAAAGTACCAATGGCATATTTTGCAGATACAGAACAAACACTTCAAAAATTTATGTGGAACCATCAATGACCCCGAATATCAGCTGCAATTTTGAGAAAGAAGAGCAAAGTAGGAGGGATCACAATTCCTGATATCAAACTGTATTACAAGGCCACTGTAATCAAAACAGCTTGGTACTGGCATAAAAGCAGACAGATAGACCAATGGAACAGAATAGAGAACCCAGAAATAAACCCAAGTCTCTATGGGCAATTAATCTTTGACAAAGGGGGCAGAAGCATGAAATGGAATAAAAATAGCCTCTTCAACAAATGGTGTTGGGAAACCTGGACGGCTACATGCAAAAAAATGAAACTTGAGCACCAATTTACATCATGCACAAAAATAAATTCAAGGTGGATAAAAGACTTAAATATAAGTTGTGACACCATGAAAGTTTTAGAGGAAAACATTGGTAGGAAAATCTCAGACATTCCACGCAGCAACAACTTCAATGATATGTCCCCTAGAGCAAGGGACATAAAGGAAAGAATAAACAAGTGGGACCTTATCAAAATAAAGAGCTTCTGTGGGGCTAAAGAAAACAGTATTAAAATAAAAAGAGAACCAACAGTATGGGAAACATATTTGCCAATGATACCTCAGACAAGGGTTTGATCTCCAAAATATATGAAGAACTCATACAACTCCACTCCAGGAAGACAAAAAAAGAAATTAAAAAATGTGCAAAAGACATGAACAGATGCTTCTTGAAAGAGGACATACAGAGGGCCCAGATGCTGAGGGCCAGCCCCAGTCAAGCCAAGGGGGTCCTACAGGTGAGTGTGGGGGGGGCGGGGTTGGCAAAAGAAGAGATGACACAGAATGTGTAGCTTCTGGCTCGTCGGCCAGATGCTTCTCTTCTGCTTCTGGCTTCAGAGTCCTTTATTTATATAATTTTTTGCAAGCTCAAGTGGTACGGGGGATTTACACTAGGAGTGGTTTTCTCATACACATTTGCTTTTGCAAGAGTTCCGGAGAAGCATGACACATGCATGAAATAAAACAGCTGGGCAATACAGCTAGACTTTGTTTTGCAAGCTCTTAGCTCTAATCTTGCTCGTTGGCAAGCTTTTAGCTCTAATCTTACTAATTGATCAGCGAAGTGTCTGACCACAAGTCTGGTACGAGGACTGTCATGAGCCTGTTAGACTTTTGTGGTTATGTGGTTAACGGCTGTCTCTTACTGCTCAGGAAATTTTTCTGTTTAATAATTTTTATTATCTTTAGTTTATTGTGTAGAAAACTCTTATCTATTAATCCACCTAATATCCTCTAATTATTAACCTATCTAGATCCTTTATGATAAATGCCTGTGTAGGGTAATGGTGGGTCTGTAGGTCTAGGGGTAGTAGTGAAGGGAAAACAATAGAGAGCTGAACAAACTCGTCTTTTAGACCTATTTCTACTCTCAGAGGCCCGTATTCTGCCTGAAGTGGTGGAAGCAAATGAGGGCGTAGGATCTGAGCCAAAAGGTTTCCTCCATTCCCGTTCCTGATGAGTCTTATACCATTTAGGAGGGCATATGGGAGTGAGGGTACTTTCCGCTAGACTATCATTTGTTCCGTAATTTTCCAGAAACTCTGTCTTATTAGTGGAATTGCCATCTATCCCAGTCCCACAAAAAATCACACTGACCCCAAGCAAAGAAAGCAATAGAATGATTAAGCAGAGAAATGCACGGTGCTTTTTCCTGTTGGTTCTACTGTGTAGGTGACCGGTGCCCTCCAGGACTTTGTTAAACCACAGTGGGGTGGAATCAGCTCCCAGCACCCAGAGACATATGAAAAGATGCTCAACATCATTAGCCATCAGATAGATGCAAATTAAAACCACAATGATATACTGCCTCACACCAATCAGAGTGACCATCATCAACAAAGCAACAGATAACTGTTGGAGGAGATGTGGAGAAAAGGGAGCCCTACTGCATTGTTGGTAGGAATGCAGACTGGTGCAGCCATTGTGGAAAACAGTATGGAATTTCCTCAGAAAACTAAAAATGGAACTGCCTTTTGACCCAGCAATTCCACTACTGGGATTATACCCTAAGAATCCTGAAAAAACAATTCAAAAGAACCTATGCACTCCAATGTTCATAGCAGCACAATTCACAATAGCCAAGTGCTGGAAACAACCTAAGTGCCCATGTACAAATGAGTGGATCAAGAAACTATGGTACATTTACAGAATGGAATTCTACGCAGCAGAGAGGAAGAAGGAGCTTATACCCTTTGCAACAGCATGGATGGAACTGGAGAGCATGATGCTAAGTGAAGTAAGCCAGGCAGTGAGGGACAAATACCATATGATCTCACCTTTAACCGGAACATAATCAACAAAAGCAAAAAGCAAGCAAAACTTAACCAGAGACATTGAAATGGGAGGGGAGGGGAGAGTATGCAGAAAAGTGTAATTGAACAGCAATAAAGTAAAAAAAAAAAAAAGAACCCATGGACAA
>PVJI01034993.1:0-10039 GCA_004026765.1 Micronycteris hirsuta | reverse complement strand
CCACCCTTTAGTTTTATCCATAGGTCATACACATAAGTCCTTCTGCTCCTGCACTTCCTTTCCTATTCTAACCTCCCCCTGTCTGTTGTCTACCTACCATTTATGCTACTTGTTCTGTGCCCCATTCCCACCCTCTCCCCCTACCACTCCCCTGTTGATATTCCTCCATACCTTATATAACTCCATTTAACATTTCATACAATAAAGGGGGGTGGTGATGAACTTCTTGAACTTGACCTTATCTGAGAAGCACTTTATTTGCCCTTCCATTCTAAATGAAAACTTTGCTGGATAGAGTATTCTTGGATATAGGTCCTTGCCTTTCATGACTTGGAATACTTCTCTCCAGCCCCTTCTGGCCTGCAAGGTGTCTTTTGAGAAATCAGCTGACAGTGTTATGGGAATTCCTTTGTAGGTAACTGTCTCCTTTTCTCTTGCTGCTTCTAGGATGCTTTCCTTATTTTTTATCTTGGGTAATGTAATTATGATGTGTCTTGGTGTGTTCCTCTTTGGGTCCAACTTCTTTGGGACTATCTGAGCTTCCTGGACTTTCCAAAAGTCTATTTCCTTCACCAGCTTCGGGAAATTCTCCATCATTATGTGTTCAAATAAGTTTTCAATCCCTTGGATTTCTTCTTCTCCTTCTGGCAGCCCTATGATCCGTATGTTGGGCCATTTACAGATGTCCTGGAGGTTTCTGAGCCCCTCCTCCATTTTTTGAATTCTTGTTTCTTCATTCTTTTCTGGTTGGATGTTTTTTTTATTTCTCCTGGTCCACTCTGTTGATTTGAGTCCCAGTTTCCATCTTATCCCTATTGGTTCCCTGCAGATCTCTCCTCATTTGTTCAAGCAATTTCGATAATTTTTCGTCGAATTCTGTGAGCATTCTGATTACTAGGGTTTTAAACTGTGCATCTGATAGGTCGGCTATCTCTTGGTCACTTAGTTCTAAAGCTTTGATCTGTTCCTTTCTTTGGGCCATTTTTTCCCCCTCTGTGCGCCTGTTACTGTAAGGGGGGCGGAGCCTTGGAGTTCACCTGGGCAGGGAAACTCACGGTAGTTGTGCTGTGACATAGCCTCTTAGGGCGGGACCTGAGCGCACAATGGCGCCTTCTCCGCTCTCCGCACCCACACTGCCTCCTGCAAGCAATTCGAGCCCCTCTGCGCTGGCTACGGGGGTCACTCTGGGGTCGGTGGACGGGCTGCACAGCTCCAATCCCCCACGGGTCTCCCCAGCGAACTCTCCTGTGAGGCCGGGAGTTCTGCCCGCCACCGACTCCACCCCCACAGGTGCTCTCAATCTGCGCGGATGGGTTGCACACTGCTTTCTCTCCCGGTCTGTGTGCCCATGAAAGCAGACCTGCCCAGTCCACCAGTCTCGGCCCTGTTGGGTCCAGATGAGCCGGGGGCTGGCCGTGCTTTGGTCAGGCACCCCCGTCTTGGTGTGCTGCAGCCCTGCGGGAACCGCCCCTCAGACTGCAGTCCTGCTGTCTGCTCACTAGCTCACCGCGGAGTCACCGAGTGCTCTCCCTCCGCCCTACTCCTCCCGGCTTACCAGACTGGATGAATGTATCTTCTTTAATTCCTTGGTTGTCAGACTTCCTCTCAATTCGATTTTCTGTCAGATCTGGCTGTTTTTGTTTAGGTAAATTTCTGGTTTTTTCCTTGTTTTGCTGTGCAAGGAGACACGGCGCGTTCACCTATGCCGCCATCTTGTCGGGAGTCCCACATTGCCTTTTAATATCATCATCTTTGTGATTTAAGACTTAGCCAAGTCTGTCACCCTAAGGGTTGCTTTTTTCTAAAACCCTGGAGAAGGAGGTTTTGTCCCCTCACATTTACTCCTCAGTTAGATATGCACTGGGCAGCCACTTTTCTGGATTTGGATCTCTCCTGACCATTCTCAGCAATTTTTCTGTTCAGTACCAACCGTGTCATCACATGAAGCTCCTGGACAATGGCTCTTCCTGATGTGCTGCTGCTCCTCTGCCTGGGTCTCAGCTCCAAGCTGACTCTAGAGTAGGCTTTCCTCCTCCTGTTGTCCTTACAAATTCCATCACATGGAGTTCTGTGGAGTATTCGAATTCATTAGAGGGATGAAGGTAAAGGTAAATAGAGATAATTACAATGAGGGAGATAGGATACAAAACTATATGCTAAAAGTGGATTTTCCTTTGTGTTGAACAACATAAAAGCATGAAAGAATTAACCTGTACACAAGGACACATACCAGTTCCTAGTCTAGCTTTTCCCTATTGAAGCTGTTGTCCTCCTTTCTAAACAAGATTTCAGTTTTCAAAGTAGGAATTACTACCTTCCTTTAAAGAAAGCCCACCTCATAATAGCAAACATTGAGCATTTACTATGTTCCAGGCACTGCTATAAGCACCATATCAGTATTAACTACTCTACTTTATCAATTGGGAAATGTGCATATTTCATATTTTAACATTTCTGAAGCCAGGATGTCTCAAAATTAATATTGTATAGATTTTAAAGGGTAACTCTATTTTTTTAATGATACATAAAATAATGGTCTACTCTATAATTGATAATGTCTTGGATTTGATGAGATATATGAGCTTTGGCAATTTAAACCGCACAACTCCATTATGCAGGGACCTACTGCACGCCTACGCTGTATGGTATAGACTATTGCTCCTAGGCTACAAACCTGTATAGAATGTTACAGTACTGAATACTGTAGGCAACTATAACACAATGATAAGTATTTATGTATCTAAATATAGAAAACGTACAGTAAAATATAGTATGACACAAAAACGGTAACCTTGTAGAAGGTACTTACCATGAATGGAACTTGCAGGACTGGAAGTGGCTCTGGTTGAATCAGTAAGTGAGCGGTGAGTGAATGTGAAGGACTGGGACATTACTGTACAATACTGTAGACTTTATAAACACTGTACACTTAAGCTACATAAATTTATAAAACAAGATGAGATCAAATCAAGCACAAGAGAAAATGTTGCAATAAAAAAACATGGTAATCATTAGGTATATGAGGCTGCAGCCAGTGTAAACACAGCATATTGTTTTACAGCAAATATTTTTTTTAATTTTTAATTTTATTTTTTTTTATTTTTAGAGAGAGGGGAATGGAGGGAGAAAGAGAGGGAGAGAAAGAGCAATGTATGGTTGCCTCTCACATGGCCCCCACCAGGGACCTGGCCCGCAACCCAGGCATGTGCCCTGACTGGGAATCGAACCGGGACCCTTTGGTTCCCAGCCCACGCTCAATCCACTGAGCTACACCAGCCAGGGCTACAGCAAACATTTTTTATTGTTATGCTACTACAGTTGTCTGAAGTTTTCACCCTTTGCCCCCTCCCCCCACCTTTTCCCCATTGCCACAGTCAATTTCCACTCATTGTTCATGTCCATGAATGATGCATGTATGTTCTTTGTCTAATACCTTCACCTTCTTTTAGTCTCTACCTCCTCCTCCCCATACAGCTATCAGTCTGTTCCATGTTTCTATGCCTCTGATTCTATTTTGCTTGTTTGTTCATTAAATTCCAGTTATAAGTGAATTCATATGGTTTTCTTTCTCTGACTGGCTTATTTCCTTTAGCATAATAGTCTCCAGATCCATCCATGCTGTCACAAACAGTAACAATTCCTTCTATTTACTGCTATGTAGTATTCCATTGTGTAGATGCACCACACCTTTTTTATTTATTCATCTACTTATGGGCACTTAGGCTGGTTCCAAATCTTGGCTATTGTAAATAGCACTGCTATGACTGTAGAGGTGCATATATTCTCTTGAATTGCTGTTTCAGGATTTTTAGGATATATTCCCCGAAGTGGAAACACTGGGTCAAAACGCAATTCTATTTTCAATTTTGTGAGGAAACTCCATACTATTTCCAGAGTGGTTGCACCAGTCTGCATTCTCACCAACAGTGCACTAGGGTTCCCTTTTCTCCGCATCTTTGCCAGCACTTGTTGTTTGATGATTTATTAATGACAAGCCATTTTGGCAGGTGTGAGGTGATATCTGATTGTGGTTTTATTTTCTTTAAAGATTTTATTTATTTATTTTTAGAGAGATGGGAAAGGATAGAGAAAGAGAGGGAGAGAAACATCAATGTGTGAGAGATACATTTGACCAATTGCCTCTCACATGCTCCCAACCGGGTACCTGATTCGCAGTCCAGGCATGTGCCCTGAGTAGAAATTGAACCAGTGACCATTTGGTTCACAGGCCGGCCACACCAGCCAGGATTCATTGTGGTTTTAATTCACATCTGTCTGATGGCTAGTGATGTTGAACATTTTTTCATGTCTATAGGACATCTGTATGTCCACCTAGGAGAAGTGTCTATTCAGGCCCTTTGCTTAGTTTTTAATTGGGTTGTTTGTCTTCCTCGTGTTGAGTCATATGAGTTCTTCATATATTTTGAAGATTAAATCCTTGTCCGATGTATAATTGGCAAATACATTGTATACAGTGGATTCCATTTTCATTTTGATGATGGCTTCTTTAGCTGTGTAGCAGCTTTTTAACTTGATGTAGTCCCATTTGTTAATTTTCTCCTTTGTTTCCAGTGCCTTAGGAGATGTATTGGCAAAAATATCTACAGCAAACTTTTTTTATAAGAGAAAGAGTATGTGCTAAAATCACAATAAAAATAATAATATAGTGAATACATAAACCTGTAATGTGATTGTTTATTATCATGTATTATGTACTGTACATAATTACATGTACTGTACTTTTATACCACTGGAAGCACAGGTTTATTTACACCAGAATCACGACAAACATATGAGGAATGTGTTATATTACAACCTTACACAGTTCCTTACACAGCTACTACATCATGAGGTAATAGGGATTTTTCAAGTCAATTATGATCTCATGGGACCACAGTTGTATATATGGTCTGTCATTGACTGAAATATTATTATGCGACGCATGTGGTTAATGGTAAATGTGAACCTAGGCAAGATGACTGAAGAGCCTATACCCTTAGGAGATTATCTGATCCTCTTTGGATCAACACATCTCCATAAGTCTCTACTAATTACTAAGGGCAGTCCAGTCTAATTCAAACTGAGGAAAAGAAACATTTTCCAAAGGTTCACAAATCTGCCAAGCTGGCCCTGACAAGTTATATTGTTATGAAAAGTAAGTGCCAGTGTTTTGTTTCTTCATCTTTCAGACTGTGTCCTGGGTGGCTGAGGTGGGTGCTCCAGAGGCATAAAAAGTAAACCTGTCACAGAGCCATGTACCCCAAGAACTGGCAGAAGCCTAAAATAAAGTCTCTTTTCTTTATTTTGGAGGCTAGGTCAAATTCCAAAGCAGGGCTACCTTTTGCAATCTCTGAAAGGGAGACTGGTGGAGGATATACTAATCCTTCCGTGCTAACAACATCTCTGGGATGGAGAAGTAAGAGAATGGGCAGTAGTAGTCCTTCTAGTTACACATATTTGTAATATTGGTATTATTATATGTTGCCTATGAAATATGTATACTTCACTTATTTCCTATGAGCTTGTGAAAAAAGAAGTTTGATGTGAGGTGTAGAGATTTATGTCTTCAAACTGCGTTTGCATCAAGCAAGCAAGAAACCATACGACTTCAAAGTGAGGATGGCCTACATCAACCCCATTTTTAAAATTTGGAGGGAAAGAGCAATAGAATATCAATAACTGATGAGTTTTGGAGCAATTTATTCTAAAAGTTTCCAAATGCTTCCAAATGTGCAGTTGTCATTCTTCCTTTTACTACGCAGATCTTTGTAAAAAATATTTTCATATCACCAGACAAGAAAAAGCAAGTTAAAGAATTATACCTGAAAAGGGGGAGGGGGCAAGTAGAAGAAGGTAAAGAGTGGATAAATGGTGACAGAAAGAGACCTGACTTTGGGTGGTGAACACACAATACAATGTATTGATGTATTTTTAATAAATGTTATTCTGTTTTCCCATTACCATTTAGTCCCCTTATGCCCCTCACCCCTCACAGTCACCACACTGTTGTCCATGTCCATGAGTCCTTTTTCCTTTTTGCTCAATCCCTCCACTGATGATATATTATCGAATTGTACATCTGAAATTTATATAATTTTATTAACTCATATTACCCTGATAAATTGAATAAAAAATACTCCCTTTGACATAAGGAGCTGAAACTTCATTTCTAATATAAAGTGAGTGTTTGTGAGGAATCTTCTGAAGAGAACACCTTGCCGTTCTTATTTTTAAATGTTTTGTGATATATACCATATTTTATATAGAGTATAAATATGTATTGCTTTATCTTATTATGTGTTATAGTTTTTAGTGCTAATTAAAGAAATTTAATTTAGCTATTTTAGAATTCAGTAATAAAGCTAAATCAGCACATAAATCACATTTTGGTCATTTATTTTTAGCACCAACTAATTGTGAAAACCACCTTTTGCTTTCTGCTATCCATATAACTGTCCTTGAGCTCATGTTGATATGCTAGCAACAGGTTATAGTTTTTTAAAATATTTAATAAATACATTAAAAAACTTCTAACAGATATTGAACTATTAAAATGAGCACTGAACAATATAAGTTCACCTCACTGAAGGTCACATTTGACAAAGTTTGTCCTATTATGGGTTCTTTCCTTCATGACACACCCCATCTGTGCTGGTCTTTCCCCTTTCTTTTATGCTATTAGTTTTAGAAAGACAGCACTGCCCTGCTTTCCTTTAAAAGTACTTTGAGGCAATATCTTGAAATTCCACTAATTCAGCTGTGATATAGAAAATAACCTGTTGATGAATCAAACAAGTGGGCCACTATCCAATTTCCAAAATAATTTCTGCCTTTGTAGTCACTATCTGTCCAACATCTAAATGTAACACTTCCCTCAATCAAAAGCAATTGCTCTACTAAACTCTCACAACTCCTTGGCAAAATATAATACCATCATCCATGCATATATCCTCTTATGCCTTTATTCTTAAAACTTGTGTGGAAAAACCATGTGCTCTGGGATAGAATTTCAAAACCATGCTTGACTATCTTTTGCTGGGATTTATATCTCTGTGTACTTCATGACTCATCTCATGACAAGGAAAAGTTAATTGGAAGTTAGAGTGTCTAATATTTTCCTTCACTTGAACAATTTCTTATTAGTGTGATAAAAATTATTTTTTATTTTTATAGTTTGGCCACCTTGAATTTTTGAGATGTGTGAATTTTAGTATATTAACAGATATGTGCAACTATCACCACTGTTAATTTTAGAAACTTTATGACCTCAATAAAAGCTTTGTACCTTTTAGCTATCACTTCCCTACTCCCTAGCCCATTCTCAGCCTTAATCAACCACTAATCTTCTTTTTGTCACTATTCTGGAATTTTATTTGAATGGAGTCATACAATATGTGGTCTTTTATGACTGGCTTCTTTTACTTAGCATAATGTTCTCAAGGTTCCTCTATGTTGTAGCATGAATCAGTGCTTTGTTCCTTTGTATGGGTAAATTATATTCTATTGTATGAATACACTGCATTTTGTTTCAACAAAGGGACTTAAATAGAGGCAGTGGAAACCAGTGAGCAGGGTTTAGAACAGGTATTATTAGGCCTGATAGATCTTAGGACCTGATAATTCTGGGAGTCTCTGATGATAGAAGGGTGCACGTGAATATCATGTAGGATTTGCAAAACCATGTACATAGGTGGAACACTTTAGTCTAGGTTTTCATCAAAATATAGTTTCCAGGTCTGCTGGAACCAGAGATGCTAAAAATTTGCCTGCTCATCTACAGGAAATATGCCCTGCACATTGCTCCTGTGACCCTAAATGTCCATAAGACACAACTCTTCCCAGTCTTGTTTAATTGCAGCAAGATTGGTGGGCATTTGGTCAATGATGGTCCCTTTTTTACAGGTTAGTTCCTTATGTAGGATTCCTCTGGCCTGGTTTAAGAAGATAAGCTTGAGCAACCAGATTCCCTTCTTTGGAATATGGTATTGTGAAGCTGAGAGTCCGAGCCATCGTTTAAGATGGAACTGAAAGGCTATAAGACAGAATTGGAGTACCAAATGTGAGAGAACATCTAAAGTTAGGAGGAAAGCAGTCAACAAAAACAGGAGAAGGAAGCAGATATTCAGAGAGGAGCAGGAACACCAAGAGAGAGGATCATGGGCCTCTGGAGGGAGAACCAGAAACTGTAGCTGCCTTGCTTCCTGTTCCAGGTCCCACTGTGGTGATATCTTGCGATAGCCATGAGAGCTTGGTATCCTTACAAAAACTTGTACCCTACCCTCCTGCTTCCTCCCCCACCTTGTTGTTGAACCAGCTTGAGTGTGTCTCTGTTCCTTGCATCCAGAGGAGCTCTGACTGACATACTTATATGCAGAATGGGTACAGAGTCAGGAGCTGGGACTGGAAATGGAGGACTGTTGGGGGAGCAGAAGTTTGACAGGAGGATGGACATTGGCCAGGGAGAACTGGCGTGACCTGGCAGCATAGGTTGAGTAAAGGAAGTGGTATCTGGTAACAGGGTAAAATACAGGGGCCAGAGGTACCTCATGAGCTTCCTGTCCAGACCTAGATGTATGTGTATGCACATGTGTGTACACATATATGTGCATGTCTGTATATGGGAGGTGTGTGTAGGGGTGGGCACTAACAGCAAGATCTTAACCCAAATGTGAGACATGCATGTACATACCAGAAACCAAGTGACAAAAGGGATGGTCATGCTCATCTGGCAGCATGGGTACTACCTGCTTTTCCGCCGACTGCTTCAGTCATACGGAGCTACACCTTTCATTTACTTATTGGTTTATGTTGGCAAAGACAAAACCAATTTGCTTAGAAATGCTTCTAGTGAGAGCAGCTATTATAAAGCAAAGAAGCTTAGAATATGGGTAAGAGAAAAGTGATGAAGACATTTTCTACAATTTCTTCTTTAAACATGTATCTCTACAGGTGTATATAGACTGTAGTTATGAACCTACTTAGGCTTCAAAACAATAACTGCAAACTGCTCAAATAATACCTGGTAATTTTTTAAATTACTTAATGTATTTTAAAGTATATTTTATTGATCATGCTATTACAGGTGTCTCCTTTCCCCCCTTTATCCCCCTGCATCCTGCACCCCTCCTCCTACCAGCATTCCCCCACCTTAGTTGATGTCCATGGGTCATACATATAAATCCTTTGGCTTCTCCATTTCCCATACTATTCTGAACCTCTCCCTGTCTATTTTGTACCTACCATTCATGCTTTTTATTCCCTGTAACTTTTCCCCCATCCTTCCCCCTCCCTCTCCCAATGGATAACCCTCCATGTGACCTCCATTTCTGTAATTCTGTTCCTGTTCTAGTTCTTTGCTTAGTTTGTTTTTGTTTTTTTTAGGTTCAGTTGTTGATAGTTGTTATTTTGCTGTCATTTTACTGCTCATATTTTTTATCTTCTTTTTCTTAGATAAGTCCCTTTAACATTTCATATGATAAGGGCTTGGTGATGATGAACTCCTTTAACTTTACCTTGTCTGGGAAGCACTTTATCTGCCCTTCCATTCTAAATGAGAGCTTTGCTGGAGAGAGTAATCTTCGATGTAGGTCCTTGCCTTTCATGACTTCAAATACTTCTTTCCAGCCCCTTCTCGCCTATAAGATTTCTTTGGAGAAATCAGCTCATAGTCTTATAGGAACTCCTTTGTAGGTAACTGTCTCCTGTTCTCTTGCTGCTTTTAAGATTCTCTTCTTCTCTTTAATCTTGGGTAATGTAATTATGATGTACCTTGGTGTGGTCTTCTTTGGGTCCAACTTCTTTGGGACTCTTTGGGGGTTCATGGACATCCTGGAAGTCTATTTCCTTTACCAGATTGGGCAAGCTCTCCTTCATTATTTTTCAAATAAGTTTTCAATTTCTTGCTCTTCCTCTTATCCTTCTGGCACCCCTATGATTCAGATCTTTGGATGGTTAAAGTTGTCCTGGATGTTCCTAAGCTTCTCCTCAGTTTTTCTTTTACTTTTTTTTTTCTTTTTCTTTTTTTTTTTAATTTTTTTTT
>PVJI01034992.1:0-10041 GCA_004026765.1 Micronycteris hirsuta | reverse complement strand
CTCTCCGACACTCCGATATGGGTTGAGCAGTGGCCACTTAAAGGAGAGCGGCTAGAACAGACGCGTGTTCTAGTCAAACAGCAGCTAGACGCAGGACACATTGAACCTTCTAACAGCGCGTGGAACATGCCTATTTTTGTAGTACCAAAGAAATCTGGAAAATGGAGACTTATTCATGATCTAAGGAAAATCAATGAATTCCTTCAGCCGATGGGCCCCCTGCAGCCAGGAATTCCAAATCCGGCCTGCATTCCAAAAGACTGGCCGCTTTTAATCATTGACCTGAAAGACTGCTTTTTCACGATTCCTTTAGCAAAGAAGGACAGGGAGCGATTTGCATTCTCCCTTCCGGTTGCTAACAACGCTCAGCCTTTACAAAGGTTTCAATGGAAGGTCTTGCCTCAGGGAATGCTTAACAGTCCGATTATTTGCCAGCATTACGTACACACAGTCCTTCAGCCAGTAAGGAATCAGTTCCCTGACACCATTATCTATCATTACATGGACGACATCTTGGTCGCAGCTCCCTCCCCAGACATTTTAACAGAAACTGCTTCCTTTCTTAAACATTCCATAAACTCTGCTGGGCTAATAATTCCCTCAGAAAAGATCCAATATTCAGAACCTTGGAAATATCTAGGATACGTACTATTTAACAAAACAATCAGACCCCAAGCGCTGCAAATTGACCCGCCCAAAGATTTAACTCTAAATAGACTCCAGCAACTCCTTGGAGCAATCAACTGGGTGCGGCCCAGCCTAGGGATCTTTACTCAACAACTAACTCATTTATTTGATACCCTCAAAGGGGACCCAGATCTTAACTCCCCCAAAAAATTATCCCCTAAGGCTTTGCAAGAGTTAGCCATAGTAAACCAGCATATTCAACAATGATGACTTACTAGGATTGACCCTCAGTTTCTCGTTCGGCTCTTTTGTTTCCCAACTTTAGGCACTCCGACGGGTCTCATAGGACAATTGTTACCCGACCTAGCTATGATAGAGTGGATCTTTCTGTCCCATCAGCCAAAACGCACTATTACCACCTATATAACTGCTTTATGCCATCTTATTATTAAGGGGCGTGAACAAACGCAGCAGTTACTGGGAAATGATCCTGCCTTTATTCATGTCCCCCTAACTCAAGTCTATTTACAACAACTCACAGCTCAATCTCTTGAATTCCAATGTGCCATAGCCGATTTTATAGGAAAATTAGAGACTAGCTTACCTTTAGAGAAACTGCTTCTGAATATCCCATTCCTTTGTATAAGGCTAGCAGAGAAAGTCAGCCCAGAGCCAATAGCTGGAGCAAGGACTGTATTCCTTGACGGGTCTGGAAAGACCGGTCGAGCAGCAATTTCTTGGCAAGAAGGAGAAACTTGGAAAAATCTTGTATCCTCAGGACATCCCACTACCCAGAGAGCCGAGCTGTTTGTAGCCATCATGGCGTTATGGCAATGGCCACAGGGAGCTTTGAATTTAGTGTGTGACTCAGGGTATACCATTTACACCGTCCTGCATATAGAACAAGCATTAATTAAAACTTCAATAGACCCTCACTTACTTAGCCTGTTTTTAACATTACAATCTCTTCTTGACAAAAGGGAACTTCCTCTTTTCATTACCCACATTGGGTCCCATTCAGGCCTGCCTGGCCCCCTGGTGGAAGGTAACAATAAAGTTGATACTTTAGTCAGTGTTCTTAATGTCTTTCAACAAGCTGCAGATTCGTATCAGTTTTTTCATCAAAATAGCCAGGCACTCCGAAAACAATTTAATATCCCTCATTCCCAAGCTAAGCAAATTATTAAAGAATGTCCTGACTGCCAGGCTCTCAGCAGGGCACCTCCATCTACTGGAATCAATCCTCGAGGACTAAAATCTCAAATAATTTGGCAAACAGATATTACCCATTATGCCCCGTTTGGAAAATTCAAATACGTTCATGTTTCTATTGATACTTATTCTGATGCCTTACATGCATCTGCTTTAACAGGAGAGTCAGCTAAATATACAAGCCCATTGGCTTGAGGCCTTTAGTCATTTAGGACGGGCTCAGCAAATTAAAACTGATAATGGTCCCGGGTACCTTGCACATTCTACTCAGGCCTTTCTCCAGCGTTGGAATATTCAACATAAGACAGGAATTCCCCATAACCCAACTGGCCAAGCAATTGTAGAATGAGCTCATCATACCTTTAAAAATCTTCTTAAAAAAAAAAGAGGGGGAGCCATGAATCCTCCCCCAAAAATCTAATTATGCTGGCCATGTTTACCTACAACTTTCTAAATTGTGATGAGTCACTCCAGACTCCAATTGAGAAACATTTTCAGACAAAAGAATCGAAACCACCTTACCCTAAGGTGCTATTCAGGGATCTTCAGGGAGATGGCTCTTGGCAGGGCCCTGTAGATCTTTTAACATGGGGAAGGGGGTACGCATGTGTTTCCATTCCTACAGGTCCCCTCTGGCTACCAGCAAAAAGGATAAAACCTTACCATGAGTGAGGTAGACACCAAACTACATTTCCTGGAGATGAGAACCAACCAACTGACAAACCAGATGGCCCAGATGACCCTAAACAGCCATAAGGAAATCGGACCTTACACCGCCACTCGCAGAACCGGGCCAGAAGGCAGAGGAGGGTGGAGCCCGCTCCGATGATGGGGACCGAGGCCCTGGCGCCTCCTGCAAAGGGCAAGAACCCCTCGATACCCCATAATCTTCCTTTTAAGTGTGCTCCCATCACATGGGACAACATTAAGACTCTTAATGCTCGAGCCGAGGAGATTCTTGCTGAGACTAAAATGGGAGACACCCCAGAGAACAGGTTTATCGCTTATCTGGCGGTCCTGTCGGCCAATTCGGCCAAAGCTTTGCTCTTTCTAGCTATCCTGATCTACCTAGGAGGGCAAGGAGTAACTGCTGAAACTAATTCTTCTTACATCTATTGGGGCCACATTATAGATCCACCAGTGTTTAAACTACATACCTTGTGGGATGTTGAACCCCTCCTTTCCACTAATGATACACAGTGGACGGGAGGAGTGTGGATGCCCCTAATGGCCCTTTGGAAGAGAATAAACACTGGTCACCAGTGCTAGAAAATACGGTTTATGTGGCGGAGCACCTACCTGCTTGTTTTTCTGTCCTTTCTGACACCTTATGCTTCCCCTTAAGGGAACAGCTCTATGTTGCTAGCAAAAAACAGAGCAATGATTATGATCAGCTCTCCATGATAGCCATGGTGGGCATGAGTGCCCATGAGGGAATTTTTCATACTAGTAACCCCCCTCTGGTTCCTCTTTGTGTTCTAGACACTACCTATAAAGACTCAGTTATATGGTCTTTATGCCGAGGACCAAATGCCACTGTTGCTTTTCTACCCAAGAGCCCTTTTGTGATAGAGAATTGGGGAGCCAATTGGAAAATCTTTTCAAGGGTTGGCACAAGGGTATTTCCGGCTCAGCATAAGACACCTCATCTCCATTTGTGGTGGGAAGGGCCCGGCACTGGGACGCCTATAATCAGGATTGTCTCTCCCAACCACGCTAGCCCTTGGCATTATAATTCTTGGAAAATAGGCTTACCCGGAAGCATTTCCTTATGAAGATAAGTTGTGACAATAGAAGACCCCCACTATGTATTTACGAGAATGACCCACCAGAAGTAAGCTGGGTCATAGGCTGTACCTCTCATCCCTATATGTTTTTGGCAGCCCCTGGGACAGCTCAAGTTCTCTATAATGAATCTGCAAAGATCTATTCTCTGCATGTCCCTGCAGGTTCAATATATGCCAGCTGTCTTACTCATCTAAATATTACTCAATTAAATATCACTACTGTGTATGTGGTTAGAAGAAAAGCACAAGTTTGGGTGCCGGTTGATGTGACCTGAGAGTGGGAAGATCCCCATGGCCTAGTAGTGCTTAATAATGCACTGGCTTCTATACGGGTCAAAAGGTTTGTTGGCACCCTGATTACTTTCATTGTCTCTGCAATCATCGTGGCAGCTACTGCTACCGAGGCAACTGCTGCCCTTGTTAATTCAATTCAAACTGCTCATACGGTAGATGCTCTTTTAACCAATACTACTTTAGAAATGATTCAACAGGCCCAGATTGATCAAGAAATCCTGACCCGACTTTCTGTGGTGGAGTCAGCCCTCAGCTGGGTCGGGGAACGACAGGATGCGCTTGTGACTTGTCAGCAGCTAACCTGTGACCCCGGCTTCTCCAAGCTATGTGTCACTCCCCTCCTGTGGAATTCCAGCCAGTATACCTGGAGTGACATTCAGCATCGCCTTAGAGGGGCTTTTTCTACTAATCTAAAAGGACAGATTGATAAACTGCAATTGGAATTACATCAGCTATTACAGGACATGCAACAGCTATCTAAACAGGAGATATTTGAAAGCCTCCGTGACCATTTCGACTGGCTAAATCCCCAGACCTGGTTTAATGATCTTAACCTAAAAATGTGGATCTTTGGGGCCACTGGCTGTTTTATGATTATAATGCTAAGGTGTGTGCTCCGCTGCATATGTAAATTATTCTCCCAGGGCTGGGCAAGGGACCAGCAGGTGGCGAATTTTATAGGTTCAATCCAGCTCCTGAGATCGCATTAAAAAAAAAAAGCAGAGGGAGATTTAAGAATTCTTTTCGCACACATGGAGAGTCGCCGCCACGGGAAATCACGCGTGTCTGATCGCGGCTCCATGTGCCCATGTGAGCTGGCATGACCCATGCCTGTGGAAAAGGATCTCATAAGAAAAATTGGGGAGGTGTGACAGGAATTCTTTTCATCCGCATGATAAAAACGTAACCCCCCGGGAATTTCCACGTCTTGAGCCTGGCTCCGTGGAAATTAACACTCCCGTGAGGGCCGGCATAAAAATCATGCTCATGGAAAAAAGAATTCCTTAAAGGGAAATTGGATTAACTTACTTCCTAAGACTTGTTAACTTGCTGGGACCCTTCCCCCTGGAGCCAAGGGATTATGCTAATGGTTGCCCGGAACCACTTGCATAGCTAATGAATAACCATTCCCATTTTGCTGTGTCCTGAGTTTCCTAATAAAAACCCGGCTAAGCCACGCTCGAGGCCCTTTTCCTGAGATTTGGGAATTGGTCCCGTGGCCCCGGATTCCTTCTCTCCGCCCTTCTCCCGCGTGTCTCAGTGTGAGATTCTTTCATGCATTGGGTTACGGTCACCCACAGGTTTCTGCTGGGACGAAATCCATCCCCACGACACCTTTATTGTTCTTCAATTACAGTTGTCTGCATTTTCTCCCCTCACCTCCCCTCACCCCATCCAAACCCACCTCCCTCCCTTGCTTCCACTCTTCCCCTTGGTTTTGTCCATGTGTCCTTTATAGTTGTTCCTCAAAACCCTTTTCCCCATAATCTCCTACCGCTCCTCTTTGGCTACTGTTAGACTGTTCTTAATTTTAATGTCTCTAGTTATATTTTGCTTGCTTTTTTCTTTTGTTGATATTTTCCAGTTAAAGGTGAGATCATACGGTATTTTTCCCTCAGTGCCTGGCTTATTTCACTTAGCATAATGCTCTCCAGTTCCATCCATGCTAATATTTTGATGAGGAATTTAGCACATATGTTTATCGGAGATATTGGCCTGTAATTTTATTTCTTTTTTGTGTTTTATGCTGGTTTTATAATTATATAATACTGGCCTCATATAAAGAGTTTGGAAGTCTTCCTTTTTCTTCAATTTTTTTGGAATAGTTTAAGGAGGATAGGTGTCAGTTCTTTTTTGAATGTTTTGTGAAATTTGCCTGTGAAGCCATCTGGTCCTGGGTTTTTGTGTGTTGGGAGTTTTTTGATTAGTGCTTCAACTTCACTAGTTGTTATTGGTCTATTCAGTTTTTTCTACTTCTTCATGATTCAGTTTTTGAAGATTGCATGTTTCTAAAAGTTTTTCATTTTGCCCAGATTGTCTAATTTCTTGGCATATAGTTGCTTACAGTAATTTCTTACAATCCTTTGCATTTCTATGCTACTATTACTTCTCCTTCTTTTTGGATTTTCTTCATTTGGGTCCTCTCTCTTTTTCTCTTGATGAGTCTAGTTAATGGTTTCCAATTTTGTTTATCTTTTGAAAGAGCAAGTTCCTAGATTCATTGATCTTTTTAATTGTTTTTCAGTCTCTATGTCACTTATTTTTAATCTGATATTATTTTCTTTCTTCTACTCAGTCTGGTCTTTGTTGTTTTTCTAGTTCTTTTAGGTGTAAGTTTAGGTTATTTATTGAAATATTTCTATCTTCTTTAGATGGCTGGTAATGTTATGAACTTCTCTCTCAGGACTGCTTTCACTGTTCCTCATAGATCTGGTTGTTGTGTATTCATTTTCATCTGTTTCCAGGTGTTTTTGATTGCTTCCTCATTCTCATTGTTAACCCATTCATTATTTAACAACATGTTATTTAGCATGTATTTGAAATATCCATGTATTTGGATGATTTTGAATTTTTTCTTGAGGTTGATTTCTAGTTTTAAGTCATTGTGATCTGAGAAAATCCTTCATATGTGTTCAGTTTTTTAAAAAATTTGTCGAGCCTTATTTTTTGTCCTACCATTTGGTCTATCTTTGAGAATGTTCCATGTTCACTTGAAGAGAATGTATATTTTGGTCCTTTGGGGTGAAACATTTGGTAAATATCAATTAAAAATACTTGATCTAGTGAGTCTTTTAATGCCACTGTATGCTTGTTGATTTTTTATCTGGAAGATCTGCCCATTGTTGACAGTGGTGTGTTAAAATCCCCTATGATGATTGCATTGCTGTCAATATCTTACTTAAAGTCCTGCGAGATTTTATTTACATATTTATGTGCTCCTATGTTGGGTGCATATGTTTCCTAGGGTTATATCCTCATGTTGGACTACTTCCTTAAGTATTCTGTAGTAACTCTCTTTGTCTATTGTTATGGCCTTCATTTTGATGTCTATTTTGTCAGAAGTATTGCTACCTTAACTTTCCTTTCACCTCCATTTGCATGGGATATTCTTTTCCATCCCTTAACTTTCAGCCTAGGTAAATCTTTTGTTCTGACATCAATCTCTTGTAGGCAGCATGTACACAGGTCATGTTAAAAGTGTTTTTTTTTTAAATGAAGGCAAATGAAGACATTTAAGGCAAAAATAGGACTTCTAGCCAAGATAGAGGCATAGGTAGATATGCTTTGCCTCCTTGCACAACCAAAGAAGGACAATGAAAAGAATTAAAAACAAAAAGTAGCTAGAACTGCCAGAAAATTGAACTGTATGGTAGTCCAACAACCAAGGATTTAAAAAAGAAATATTCATCCAGACCATTAGGAGGGGTGGAGACAAGCAGCAGGGGTTGAGAGGACACATGGCAGGGACATGGCTGGAGGACCAGAGAATGCAAGGTGGTGGCTGGTAGAATGGTTGGTTGCACACATGCGGGTGGATAAACCAGGAGGAACAATTAGGAAACAAGACAGACCATGCAACCCAGGGTTCTAGTGTGGGGAAATAACACCTCAAAACCTCTGACGGAAAAATGTGTGGGAGGAAAACATGTGGGGGTTCCAGGAAAAATTCCCAGCTTCCCAGGATAGGTCTTTGGAGAGACCCACAGGGTTTGAGAATGTACACAAACCCACCCACAAAGGAATCAGCACTAGAAGGGCCCAATTTCCTTGTGGGCAGTGGAAGAAGTGACTGAAAGCCAGCCAAGACCTGAGCAAGTGGCATTGTTCTCTCTTGGACCCCCTCCCCCACATACAGCACCACAGTACAGCCCTACCCTGGCAAATACCTAAGACTCCACTCCTTACTACATAACAGGAGCACCAAGAGAAAGAAAATATGGCCCAATGAAAGAACAAATCAAATCTCCAAAAAAAATATAACTAAATGATGAAGAGAGAGTCAACTTATCAGATATAGAGTTCAAAACACTGGTAATCAGGATGCTCACAGAAATGGTTGAATATGGTTAAAAAGAGGAAAAAGTGAAGGCTATAAAAAGTGAGATAAAGCCTGGCTGATGTAGCTCCGTGGATTGAGCGCGGGTTAGGAACCAGAGGGTCCCAGTTCGATTCCCAGTCGGGGCACATGCCTGGGTTGCAGGCCAGGTCCCCAGTGAGGGCCATGTGAGAGGCAACCATACATTGATCTTTCTTCTTCCCTTCTCCTCTCTCTAAAAATAAATAAATAAAATCTTTAAAAAAAAAGCGAGATAAAGAAAAATGTACAGGGAACCATCAGTGACAGAAAGGACACCAAGACTCAAATCAATGGTTTGGAGAAGAAGGAAGAAATAAATATTTAACCAGAAAAGAATGAAGAAACCAGAATTAAAAAAAAAAAAAATGAGGAGAGGATGAGGAAAGTCCAGGACAGCTTTAAATACTCTAACATCTGAATCATAGGAGTACCAGAAGGAGAAGAGGAAGACCAAGAAATTTAAAACTCATTTGAAAACATAATGAAGGAGAACTTCCCTACTCTGGCAAAGAAAATAGACTTCTAGGAATATCAGGAAGCTCAGAGAGTCCCAAAGAAGATGACTCACCTAACCTGTGTAGCTCAGTGGATTGAGCACCTGCCTGCCAACCAAACAGTTGCTGGTTCGATTCCCAGTATGGGCACATGCCTGGGTTGCAGGCTAGGTACCCAATAAGGGGTGCACAAGAAGGAACCACCCATTGATCTTCCTCTCCCACACTTTCTCCCTCTCTTCTCCTCTCTCCAAAAATACATAAATAAAATATTAAAAATAAAAGAAGCTGGGACGCTTTTGAACTGTTGGTGGGAATGCAGACTGCTGCAGCCATTGTGGAAAACAGTATGGAAGTTCCTCAGTAAAATGAAAATGGAACTGCCTTTTGACCCAGCAATTACACTACTGGGATTAGAGCCTTGAAACATCAATTCAGAGCAACCTATGCACTCCAATGTTCATGGCAGCACAATTCACAATAGCCAAGTGCTGCAAACAACCTAAGTGCCCATTTACAAATGAATGGATCAAGAAACTATGGTACATTTACACAATGGAATTCTACACAGCAGAGAGAAAGAAGGAGCTTATACGCTTTGCAACAACATGGATGGCACTAGAGAGCATTACGCTAAGTGAAGTAAGCCAGGTGGTGAGGGACAAATACCATATGATCTCACTTTTAACTCAAGGGAAGAATCCACCAAGAAGACATAAACATTGTAAATATATATGCACCAGGTAGGAGCACCAAAATATATAAAGAAAATTTTGGAAGACTACAAGAAAGACATTGATAGCAACACAATTATAGTAGGGGATTTCAACACCCCACTGTCAAAAATGGATTGATCCTCCAAACAAAATATCAGCAAAGATATTGTGGCATTGAACAATGCCCTGACAGAAATGGACTTAACGGATATACACAGAGCCTTTCACCCCAAAGAAGCTAAATACACATTCTTTTCAAATGCACATGGAATATTTTCAAAAATAGACCATATGATAGGACACAAAACAAGCCTCAACAAATTCAGGAAAATTGAAATCATACCAAGTATTTTCTCTGACCACAAGGGACTGAAATTAGAAACCAACCCAAAGGAAAAAACCCAAAACACTAAAAATCATGGAGACTGAATAGCATGCTGTTAAACAATGAATGGGTCAAGGACAAGATCAGGGAAGAAATCAAAAATTCCTTGAAACAAATGAAAATGAACTAACAACAACCCAAAACTTTTTCCTTGAAACAAATGAAAATGAACTAACAACAACCCCAAACTTATGGGACACAGCAAAGGCAGTCTCGAGATGGAAGTGCATAGTGATACAAGCCTACCTAAAAAAAAATAGAAACAATTCACACAAACAACCTGACCTTATACCTACAAGAACTCGAGGAACAACAACAGAGACAACCCAGAGCAAGTAGAAGAAAGGAAATAACCAAGATCAGAGCAGAATTAAATGACATAGAGACTAAAAGAACAATTCTAAGGATCAATGAACCCAGGAGCTGGCTCTTTGAAAAGATAAACAAA
>PVJI01034991.1:0-10043 GCA_004026765.1 Micronycteris hirsuta | reverse complement strand
CTGGCTGGTGTAGCTCAGTGGATTGAGCGCGGGCTGGGAACCAAACGGTCCTGGTTCGATTCCCAGTCAGGGCACATGCCTGGGTTGCAGGCCAGGTCCCTAGTGAGGGCCATGTGAGAGGCAACCACACATTGCTGTTTCTGTCCCTCTCTGTCTCCCTCCCTTCCCCTCTCTCTAAAAATAAAAATAAAATCTTTAAAAAAAAAAAAAAAGAAAAGAAAATGAAACCACTAATTAAAAAAGAAGTAGTACTCCCGTGTTTGTGGCAGCATTATTTACAATAGCCAAAATATGGATACAGCCTGAGTGTACATCGATGGATGAATGGGTAAAGAAGAGGTGGTCTACAGATATAATAAAATACTACTCAACCATAAAAATCTGATCTTGTTATTTGGGGTTTGAGGGCATTATGCGAAATAAAATAAGAAAGAGAAAGACAAATACTGTATGATTTCACTTATATGTGGAATCTAAAAAAAAACAAACACCAACAAATCAAAGAAAAACAAAAAAAAACAAAACACCAAACTTCTAGATTGAAGAACAGATTGTTGGTTGCCAGAGGGGAAGAAGGGTATGTGGGGGTGGCGGTGGGAGAAGTGGGTGAAGGAGGTCAAAAGGTACAAACTTTCAATTATAAAATAAATAAGGGGGATGTAATGTCCTGGGGATGTAATGTACAGTATGGTGACTATAGTTAGTAAGACTACAATGCATATTTGAAAGTTTCTGAATATTTGAAAGTTTCTAAGAGAGTAAGTCTTAAACATTTTCATCACATACAAAAATTTGCAACTATGTATGGTAACAGTCAGTAATTAGATTTATTGGGGTGCTAATTTTGTAATGAATACAAATATCAAATCATTACGTGGTACGCCTGAAACGAATACAATATTTTATGTCAATTATACCTCAATTTAAAAAAAGTCTGGCACTGCCCAAATTTGGGACAATCAAGCATAAAAAATGGAACCCCCTCAAACTGGAATGAACTAATGACACACTGAATTTTTAAAAATTCCATTAGTCTATAGTGATACATACACATAAAAATGGAGTGGGAGAAGGGACAGCTATTTTCTACAAAAGAGTGCTATTAATCATTTAGAAGAGATGGCTGAATTAGAAAATCACATTTTGTAACCAGCTATGTAATAAAGCAAGGATCATCAGTGGATATGAACCTTAAATAAAAGGTTATTAGGGAGTAGAACAGTCATGTGGTATCTAAGTATCAATCCACAGATTTCTTACTAATTAGAAAGGAAAAAAAAGCACCTTAACTTAGCACCTAAGTTAAGCACCTAAAATGGAGAGATCCAATACACAGCACAAACTCAGCATCACCAACGAGACAAACGACATTACATGTCTCCTGAGGAAATGCAATGGAAAGTACATTCCTATAAAGTATTATTGGCAAAATTTTTTAAGATTTTATTTATTTATGTCTAGAGAGGGGAGGGAGAAAGAGAGGGAGAAATATCAATGAGTGGCTGCCTCTCGCATGCCCACTACTGGGGTCCTGACCCACAACCCAGGTACTTGCCCTGACTGGGAATCGAACCAGTGATGCTCTGATTCGCAGGCTGGCACTCAATCCACTGAGCCATACCAGCTGGGGCCTCTTGGCAAAAATGTTTAATCTGAATCTAACGATGAGGAAACAATCAGGTAAATGTGGATCATTTTTTAAAAAACCTGGCCTGGATCCTTCAAAAAATGTCAATATCATGAAAGATTAAAGAAAAGAAAAAAACCAAAGAAGCTGGGGAAGAGTTCTAGATTAAAAAGGAACAAGATGAAGGATAATCAAGTGGAGCACGTGATTCCTGACGAGATCCTAGATTGGGGAGAAACACATCTAAAAAGGGTATTTTGGGATAGTTGGAGAAACCTAAGCATTTGACCACACATTAGTAGCATTATTGTATAAACGTTAAATATTTGGAGAGAATGGTGCTGCACTTATGTTAGGGGACTGTTCATGTTCTTAGAAGACATATACAGAAGTATTTAGGGTGAGATGTCATGATGCCTGCAACTATCAAATGGCTCAGTGCGAAGACAAAGTATGTGCGTGTACATGTGAAGAGATAAGGCCAAAGTGGCTGAATGAGGATAAATGGAGATTCCAGGTAAAAAATATATAGGTGTTCAATGTACTGTTCCTGTGAACTTGCTGCAGGCTTGCAATCTTTCAAAGTAAAGTTGTTGTTGAGGAAGAAAGGAATGGGAACCACCAGAAAGTCCATCAGTAGGGAACAGGTTCAATAAGATATGAGACACACAATAAAATTTGATGCAGATATTTAAGCTTTTTACATACTCATTTGGAACACTTATCAATATACACTTTTAAGTAATGAAAGCAAAGTACAAAACTGTGTTTACAATATGTTACATAGAGACAAATATTTTCATACTGACTTTCCACGCAAACCAAACAAAACAAACACCTGTAAGAATAAACGAGAATCAAGTAGCAGTGATTCTGTGCTGGGGAGATGTAGGAACTGTGAATGTGGTACACACATGAAAGACTTTATATAAGTTTGGCTTTATATAAAATGTAAAAAGATATTTTATATATGAAAATTTTGTCTTGTGAATAAATTGTCTTTTCAAATAATTAGAAAATAAAAAAGAAAGAAATGAGTTAGGGAAGTGGAGGAGGGGGCTATGGGGTTTTGTCAGTAAATAAAAGAAACTCAAAAAGAAGGTTTGAAATTTAAGATTTTAGATGATATTCACACATGCTTGGATAGAATAATGGCACAATCAAAGCCTCAGAGGCTAAGGTGTGGGACTCAGGGGTCATGGGGAAAGATACAACGAGATACAGGGAAAAGGCATAAAAATGACGTCTGGGAAATCTTTTCCTAAAGATGGCCTCTGTGAGGAAGTGATGCCAGACAGGTCAGTGACCTTGACAGATGGGATGTCTCTGTGGAAAGTGACTTGGCCATATTTAAAAACACATCTAACCACACTGAGGGTAATGCAGGCTACGTGCAAAGCCTCTCATCTGCCAGTTCTTCTCTCACCTGGACTAGGGCCTTCTAAGATTTCTTTTATCACCATCCACGGTTCTTCCAATATGGGAATCACAGTTGGTCTGTACACTGTCAGTCCTGTTCAGGAGGAATAGGATGAGTTTTATCCTGAATATAAACATTTGTTCAAATTTTACTACCTGGTTTCTTATCCACATGGATAGACCTTTACTGGAAAACAAGAGTTCAGGGCTATGATCTAATTATGTCCTTGTCCTTTTCAGAGCTAGGACAGAACTTTCTTGGCATCCTGGAGGATATGCGTATAGAGATCATGTGGGGAGGAGATTGCAGGCGCATGGGGAATGAGCAAGGTACAGCACTGGTGTCAGCCCTGTGAAGCTGTGCATCAGTTTCCAACAATCTTCCATTCAGAAACCTTTTACTTGGGAAAAAGGGAATAGAACACAGCCACTTCTGTGCCCAGGTGGGATAAGCACAGCTGATCTCTAGGCCCCATTTTCGGCAAAGTACTTTAGAGACCCAACCCATCTTTAGCAACAGAAGGACAGAAGGTACTCTGGTGGACATCCTGGGAGGAGTGGGTGTGGAGGATGCTCACCTAGAGAAACCATGTTCCAGTAGTTCTGTAACGTCACGGTCTTGTACAACTCCTTCTGCACAGGACGCATTAGCTCCCAGTCCTCCTGGGTGATATCCACAGCCACATCTGTGAATGTCATTGATTCCTAAAACGGCAAATATAGCTTAACTTGGTTCAAGAACTAGTAGGAAGGGGCCCGGCTGGTGTAGCTCAGTGGATTGAGCGCGGGCTGGGAACCAGAGGGTCCCGGTTCAATTTCCAGCCAGGGCACATGCCTGGGTTGCGGGCCAGGTCCCCAGTGAGGGCCATGTGAGAGGCAACCATACATTGCTCTTTCTCCTCCTTTCTCCTCTCTCTAAAAATAAATTAAAAAAAAAAAAAAAGAACTAGTAGGAAGGGGACAGTGGTAACACCAGGTGCGTGTGTGGCGGGGAGAATCATAGAAGCTTGAGCTTTAGTGGGATCCTAAAGGTGTCTAGTCAAAACTTTCACCCGGTGTATACATGAGCATACTTGAAAGGTCTTAAAAGAAAAATTGAATATAAAGTAGTATTGTTTTCAGCTGCCACTAGTGCCTACATTGGTGGCTCTATCTTAAAGAAGAAAGGGTTTTAAACATAGATGACACAAAATTGAATGGTTTTGCTGCAGCGGGGGAGCGGGGCAGGGAAGAGCAGAGGGGGAAAATCAGGACAACTTTAATAGAACAACAAAATAAAAATAAAAATAGAGACCCATTGTTATCTGCCCCCCCCAAAAGAGAATGAATTCGCTGTGTTCTAAGTTGAAATTTTAAGCTGTTTTGTGTGCTCTGTGATGAAGGGCAGAGGCTTCCTCTTTCCATCGCTGCTGAACTGCTGTACTTGGTAGGTACATTTTGCATCCCTCTTTGTTCTTCCTCCTTTTGTTAAAAAATTTTCTTGATTACACTTACATGGTTTTCGAACAAACTTTAAGTTTCTTTAAAAAATTGTATGGGGACTTTGAAATCACATTAAGTTTATAAGTTAGGGATAACTGATGGTTTTACAATATTCAAGACTTCTTTCCTATGCAACAGAATTATACAAAACATGAAGATACTGCAGAATTTATACTATATTTAGTCCCAGCTGTTTTAAATTTGAGGGGGGTAATACTGTGAATGAATCATTAGTTTCATTTTATCATCTGTCTGGTTTTTATACATCATTAAAGTGATTAATTTTTGTATGCCATTTTCTGTAGTGGTCACTTCAAATTTTTATTACTGTTTCTAACAGTTTTTTCCTTCATTTTCTTAGTTTTTTCAGGTAAACATTCATATTACCCCTAAATAATTTTACATTGGTTACCAATTTCAGATTATATATATATTTTTACAGTAAACCTTTCTCTTATGGCGGCCTACGTTGATCTTCCTTAAAATGACAGACTCATGATCAAAAGTAACTATACTACATATTACTATATGTAATACATGGCCTTTAATTACTTCTTAATTAGGAAAAATGACATTAGTAACAATTGTTTATCCTACTGTGATCTTACTAATCACTTACTGTAATTGAGGGTAACAAGTCTCATAAAATTTAATCCTCATAATCTAAGAATATTCTATTTATTAGAGTCAAATAACCCAGGCTGAGTGGCTAAGTGTCTTGCCCCAAATTATAGGTTAAATGGCAGAACCAGGAACCGAACTGATATCCATTGGCTGTGCAGGTCAATCCCTTCACCTCAATTCGATATTGCTGAGTTAAGGTCAGAGAGTGAGACAAGGCTCACTTCTCCTTTATAGGGCGTTCACCTGCCCTAACAAGCCAAGGCGACTGAAGAAGAAAAACTGAGGGTTAGGTCTTTGATGGAACTTTCGGGATCACTGAAGTTAGAAGGCCAGGATAGAAAATGTCACCACGCGCTATGAAGGCATTTTAAAATCACAGAAGACACTAAAACTCACTTTGGTCACCAGATCGTTTAGCCACCCGGCCTGGAAAGCATGTCTTCCTTTGGGGTCCTCCTCTCGGGTCTCTTGGGAAAGGGCAGAGTTCTGCGGAGCAGCTAAGGAAGAGAAAGAGACCATGACGGAGATCAGTCCTGTTTAAATTGCCTAGGGAACTTATCACCAAACAGATGCCTACGCTTGCTTAACACGAGAAGTCAGAAGGAAACCAAACACAGCACCTCTGCTTCAAAAAATGAGTGCAGCCCTAACTGGTGTGGCTCAGTTGGCTGGCATCATCCCAAAGGGTGAAAGGTTGCTGGTTTGATTCCTGATCAGGGCACATGACTGGGTTGCAGGTTTGGTCCCAGGTTGGGGCATGTGTGAGAGGCAACTGATCAATATTTCTCTCTCACATTGATGTTTCTCTCCCTCTCTTTCTCCCTCCCGTCCCCTCTTTAAAAAAAAAAATCAGCGGAAAGAGGCAATAAGTTGCCCTAAGACATCAGTGTAGGCTTCAAAAATAAGTCTGCTCTGAGACTCTTAAGTATTTGTACCAAATTCATAATTTTCTACTAACCCCTCATGTGATATAAAGTTTGAGTCGTGTCCTCACTAAATAAGGAAATGTTCTCTGGACCCTTTTCTACCTATTTGGAAATATGTTACTATAGACTCCAATTCACAAAGCAAATGATTTGTTGGCAGAATGGTTCAAACCTGCAGAGGCTTGCCAGGGGGTAATTTGGGTGTGTCTGGTCATTGTTTACGACACAACTCCTCTGGGTTTAGATGCGTATTTGGTTCCAAGAAATTTGAAGGGGAATACCACAAAGGATGGGGCTCATGTTAAAGCCTGTTCTCACTGCCCTTCCTTTTCCCTACTGCTCTAACAGGCTTCTCTCAGATATGTGTCGTCTTCTCTAAACACCCAGGATTCCTCCCCTCTCTGCTCTATAATTCTCACCTTCATCTTCTAGAATCTGAGTCAAATCCTCCACCAGAGTCACCACTTCCTCACTGCTCCCTGGGTACTGAGACTTCACCCAGGTCCTAACCTCCCCAGGCAGGATGGTCAGGAATTGCTCCAGCACCAGCAGTTCCAGGATTTGTTCCTTTGAGTGAATCTCAGGTCTCAGCCACTTAAGGCAGAGCTCTCGGAGTTGATTCAATGCTTTTCGAGGACCAGCCAGGTCTGGGTACGGAAAATTCCTAAAGTTCTGTCGACAAGTCTCACTGTCACGCAAGAGTCTTGAAGCAAGAGTTTCCTTTTCAACACTGTGGGGTCCACTCTGAGCCTTGTCTGGCTTCCACATTAGAAATATTTGGGAGCGTGAAGAACTGGTCATCCTCTTACTTGAGGCTGACATTGCAGCAGAGTCAATCTGGCAATATCCTTTATTTCTCTAGTAGTGAGCCAACTGCTCGAGTCTCATCTTAGAGCCACAAAGACAAGGGCACAAGAGACTCAAGGTAGAGTCATCAGCCTTAGTTACAAGTTCTGAGCCTAGAACTTGTAGGGATGGTTAGGAAATCCTGAAACACAAGAACAGACCACAAAGTCAAGAATTCCTGGTGCTCTCCGCTATACACATGCACAGAGACCAGCCAGTGTGCACAGATGCGTATGCCGGGATGTCAAACTCCTTTTCGGCAGGGGCCGTATCAGCCTCGCGGTTGCCTCCAAAGGGTCGAAATAATTTTAGGACTGTATAAATGTAACTACTCCTTAACTGTTAAGGAATTGAAATTACATTTGGCCCTTTGAAGGAAACCACGAGACTGATGTGCCACCGGGTGAGAATGAGTTTCTAATACCTGACATACAGAATTTACCTTGGTCTCCTTCCCTCTTATCTTTAGAAGTATAAAAGGGCTAACTATTTACCTGCTTTGCATATTAGTATCAGCCAATTCTAGCTTTTCACTATCTGAGGGCGGGGGAGACAAGCAGGCAGGACTGGAAAGAAGTAGAAAAGGCTGGTATGATTTGAAGCCCTTTATGTACTTCTAAAGGAGACAATTCCTTATGAATAAATTTGAAGCCAGGATCCCCGAAGAAAACCTCAAACAGGCCCGACCTGGGAAAGAACCCCTAACACCTGTCCAGGGGCTCCAGCTCTGAGCCCTCCTCAATCAGTCATGTCACCAAGGCCAACAGTTTACAAGGTCCTGCACAGCAGGTGCTCTGGCCTCTCCTCCCGTCGCCTCCCCTTTCCAGCGGGTCTCCATAACTCCTCTTCACCTGGAGAGTCGCGGTCAGCGGGAGTCGGAGCCAAGCAACGCGCTGTACTGGGGCGGGACCCCCACTGCAGCCTTCACCCTGCATTCACCTCCCCGCAGGCCGCGAGCACGGGCGCTCGTGCATGAATCTGCTAGGGCTCGGCCCCGACCGCGCGGATGCTCAGCCCCGGCGCCGGGACATCATTACCTGCCGCTGGGACCCGGCGGACGCGCAGCCAGAGCAGCCCGGAGGCCCCGGGCAACAATGGCGGCGGGGGCGCGTTCGCGGGCGCCTGCGTGGCGGGATCAGTCCCGCGCTGCAGAGGGGCCTCTACCTCCGCCACTTCCCTTCCCCGGAAAGCACAACGAACGTTGGCCAGGAACAGCGCGTTCCAGCCCAGTCCTGAGAAGCCCGGCCGGAACCCAGGCGCCTCGGCTTCGCCGGGACCGCTCCTCGGCGCCACTGCGCATGTGCGCAAGGCGAACGCTGCGCGACCGCTGAGCCAATCGAAAGCTGTGCCCCGGACCTCCTTCGCCTCTTTCTTTTGACTTGTCACCATGGCAACCTCCTCCGCCCTATCACTGTGACTTGTTCGTTCGTCTTTAAGGCTGTGAATGGAACCTTAAAGTTTCCCTGGTCAGAGTCAGGTCTGGTAGACGACTTGGACGCTGAGACATTGCCAGCATTTTGCGGGGGACGGAGGGAGGATGCGGATGGGGAGGGTTGGATCCCCGCGCTAATTACTGTGAGTAAACCGGGTGCCAGAATTCCCAGAGGAAGGATGGGCAGAGAGGATGCGGTTCTAAAGGCAAAAAGACTCGAAATGCTGGTTCGGACTTAACTGTAAATAATTATTCACTGTTAAAGGCTTTGACTTCCTCCTCAGGAAACTGATTCTGAGATTCTCAGATTAGAAACAAGAACAACATCCAAAAGCATGCTGTTTGTAAGAGACTCGAAACACAAAATGCTTGACAATAAAAGGAAAGAAAAGCGTATTCTAGGTGTTCCTGTTGTCAACTGCTGTTTTGGCAAACTATCCCCAAATTTAATGGTTTTAAAGAAAAACCATTTAGTCCTGATAGGTGTGGCTCAGTGGGCTGGGGGTTGTTCTGCAAACCTAAAGTTTGCTGGTTCTATTCCCGGTCAGGGCACAAAGCCTGGGTTGCTGGCCAGGTCCGGCTCGCTGGGGGCGTGCTAGAGGCCACGGATAAATGTTTCTCTCCCTCCCCTCTCCTCTCTCTAAAAATAAATTAAAAATCTAAAAAAAAATGTAACCATTTATTATGCTCATGCGTTCATCCACATGTCTTGTGCATGGCTTAAGGATGAGCTCCCCTTGGATTTGAGCTTACATGGCTTAAGGATGAGCTTCCCTTGGATTTGACCAGAATACTCACATGTAGCCTTTTTAGCATGGAGTGCTAGGATGGTTGTACTTTTTACCTGGTGGCTCTGGGCTTTAAGAGCTGTGTTCTAGTGGACATGACTGTTTATGACATAGCCTCGGAGGTCTCCTGGCATCCCTTCCATCATACTCTTGGTCAAACCAGTCATGAGTCTATGCAGAATCAAGCAGAGGCAGATGGAGACCCCATCTCTTGATGGCAGGAATGTTAGAGAGTCTTAGCATGACAACAGTAGGGAAGTGTATCAACTCGGGTTGGCTACAATCTCCCATTATTCAAATACTAATCCAGGCTTTGTAAAGGTAGTTAAAAAGAAAAAAGATTTTATTTATTTATTTTTAGAGAGAGGGAAAAGGAAAGAGAAAAAAGAAGGCGAGATCATCAATTGGTTGCCTGTAGTATGCTCCTCAAAACTGCCACCCAGGCATGTGCCCTGACTGGGGATCCAACCGGTGACCTTTCACTTTGCAGGACAATGTCCAACCAACTGAGCCAAACTGATCAGGACTGTAAAGGTATTTTGTAGATGTGGTTAAAGTCCATACATTCAGTTGAATTAAGTAAAGGAGATTACTTTAGATAACTTGACTGGGTCTGACCGAATCAGTTGAAAGGCATTAAAAGCACAATTGAGGCTTCCCTGATGAAGAAGAAACTGTGGAAAAGCTTCCAGTATGCCCTTCCTGACAGACTGCCCTATGGGCTTTGAACTTGCCTAATTGACCTCCACAATTGAATAGGCCAATTCCTTGCCAAAAAAAAAAAAAAAAAAAAAAAAAAAAAAAAAAAAAAAAAAAAAAAAAAAAAAAAAAAAAAAAAAAAAAAAAAAAAAAAAAAAAAAAAAAAAAAAAAAAAAAAAAAAAAAAAAAAAAAAAAAAAA
>PVJI01034990.1:0-10038 GCA_004026765.1 Micronycteris hirsuta | reverse complement strand
GGCATTGGATGTAAATTCAGATCCGGTGGCAGACAGGACCAGGTTAAAGTAATATGCAGGGCACAGCAAGCCAGAATTTTTTAAGATACATCTTTGCCAAATTCCTATTAGAGAATTCCCATCCCACAGACATGATCCACACTTGCTCACACAGGAATCACACGGAGCTGTGCTCAAAACGTGTAAATTCTCAGGACTGGGTGTTTACACGTGTGTGGAAATCACTGCCACACTGGGGGAACTGTGGACACTTGGGAGGTCCCACAGTACTGTGGAGCCCCCACAGGGCAGAAGTGGCCCCTGGAGTTCTCTCTCTCTCTTTTTTTTTTTTTTTTCCTGCAGCATCTGAGTCATATGAGAACGAGGATGAGGAGCTGGCCCAGCCAGTCGCCAAGACAAGAGGTGTGTGTGTGAGGATGGTCACATTCCAGAGGAGTGTGAGTGGTGGCGGTAGGGATAGTGTGTGTGACCTGGGGGCCGGGAGGAACAGTGACTCCCCTCTTCCTTCTCCAGACTTTCTGAGCCCCCATGGAACAGCCTGGGACCCCAGCCGGGAGGCAACATCCCTTGGTGAGAAATGCTTGGGACCTGCCAAACTTTCCCAGATTGGGTTGACCTGGCCATAGCTCTAACTCCAGGCAGAACCTTTACCTTGACTTTGACCCCAAACCCAAGCCCAATCCTGACCTTAGATTTGACTCCTACCTCTAATATCAATACTTACCCCCACCCCATCCCTAACCATGAACGTCAACACTGACCCCAATCTAACTCCAGCCTGGACTTTGACCTCCAACTCACCCCAGCCCCAATGCAGACTTCAGCTTTGAACCCAGCACTCTCTACAGCCTCATGACTCTTTGACTCCTTCCAATTCTGTTCTTGACTATTTCTCTGACCATGACCATAATCTAACCCATACCTGACTGAACCCTACGATTAACAAGGGCCCCGAACCTTATGCTGACCCTAGCACAACGTGGGTCAGTCCTTCCACCTCCAACTCTCTGTCTCCTGCCCACACAGGGTCCCAGTCCTATGAGGATATGAGAGGGATCCTGTATGCAGCCCCCCAGCTCCGCTCCCTGCGGGCCCAGCCTAGTCCCAGTCATGAGGAAGGTGGGTGCTTCTGCTATTCCCTGTCGTCCTCTGAGGCTGACCCTCTCCTAGGGCTACTTTCAGCTCTGTCTGTGTTTCACTCCTTCCTGGTCCTAACCAGATGCAGACTCTTATGAGAACATGGATAATCCTGATGGGCCAGAACCAGCGTGGGGAGGAGGAGGCCACATGGGGACCTGGAGCGCCCGGTGATTCCCTTCAGGTGAGCTGCGGACTGCTCTCTGCAGACGGGGGAGAAGGAGGGGCATGATGAGCAGGGATGGAAGTGGGGTTCTGGCTCTCAGGGAGGGAGAAGAGAAAGGGTTCCCAAGGCCTGGTGGGCAGGGGGAGGGCTCCTAGACTCCTCCCCGTTACAGTTGCTTCTACATAACCTGGCCCTCCTCAGGCTCCTGAGATCCACACCTGACTCAAATCTGGTGACCCAAAGCAGACGATGCCAGCCTCGAGCAACGTTGCTCAGGATGTGTGTATCTGTGTGTGTTCGTGTACATGAGTGAGACTTCCAGTTCCCTTTGCACTGCCCAAATAAACTCCATGAGTTCTTGCAATCCTGTGCTGTGCTGCCCTTGTGTGGGAGGGGAAGGGAAGGTGAGGATGGTTATACTCCCATCCTCTCTTGAATCCAGTAGGGGAGGGAGAGCTGCATCCTGGGTACTACAGGACCTTTTCCTTCCCATGGCTTGGCCTGCACCCATGTCCCCTGCTTGCCTGCCACTGCCACCATCCTGTTGTTCAACCTTTGTTCGTTCAGCAGTTGTATTCTGGGTGTGCAGTGAAAAGGAAGTGATCCAGGAATTGGCAGTCATCGCTGACATTTTTGAACACCTGCTATGTTCTAACATCAATTAGCTTGTTTAGTAATCTTTACAATAACCTCACAAGGTTGTTAAGCACTAACGTGCCAGGATTGTGTCAGAGTATTTTACGTGTTTTACATATATATTATATATATGCATGTTTCTGTATATTAGCTCATTGTATCTTCACAGACATCCCTATTTCATAGATGAGGAGACTGAGACAGAGAAACTAAATAACAAGTCCAAGCCTTGCCTACTTAGTAAGTGCTGGGGTCTGGTCTTGAACTCTGGCAGTCTAATTCTAAAGCCTATACTCAATCTGGACACTCTCCCTTCCTAGGTGCAATTCTGCAGATGGGAAAGCAGGTGTCAAAGGGCCAACTAACATGTCTCAGGTCACACAACCAGCACTTCACAGAGCTGGATCTGAGTCCAGAAATCTGGCTGCAGTGCTGGCCACTCTGCCTACCCCCTGATTGACTGCCTGCTTCTCATATAAACCATGAACACAGGGACTTTCAGAACTAAAAGTCTCCAGGCCCTGAAACCATTATGCAGCACGCTCCACCACACCCCAGTTCTTGTCTCAGGCAGAGGCAGAACCAGTCGGTGAGGTCTCTGTTGTCCTCTGCCTGGACTTCCCAGCTCCAGGGCCCTTCGGAGACGCAGGGCTGGCGTCTGATACCCAGCCCCTCTCTGCCTAGGAAGTGTCAGCGTCTTTGCAAGACTCTAGACTGTTTCAGTCTCTACATTTTTATTTCTAGAATTTCTCTTCCTAATGCACCAGCTCTTTCTTCCTAATCTCCTATTTCTGTTTTAGAGACTCTACTCCTTCTGTATCTCTAACCCTTTAAAACTTACTTTAGCCCTGGCTGGTGTAGCTCAGTGGATTGAGCACGGACTGGGAATCAAAGGGTCCCAGTTCGATTCTCAGTCAGGGCACATGCCTGGGCTGCAGGCTAGGTGTCCAGTGAGGGCCATGTGAGGCACAACCATACATTGCTGTTTCTCTCCCTCTCTGTCTCCCTCCCTTCCCCTCTCTCTAATAATAAATAAATAAAATCTTAAAAAAAATAAAAAAAATGAAAAATTTAAAAATATTTCTTTTAAAAAAAACTTACTTTAACACTATTATTAATTATGTGCCAGGCATTGCTCTAAGAAGTGCTTTACAGCTAGCACCTCATTTTATCTTTATAACCTCCTCTGAAGAAGGTACGCTAAAACTATTGTCAATTTACAACCGAGAAGACTGAGGCACGGAGAAATTAATTGCTTACTGACCTTAGGCAACATACCCAAAGTCAGCGACCTCAGCTTTCCCAATTATAAAATAGCACTAGGAAGGAGGCGTGATGTTGGTTACTACTACGTGTACAGTGGCGTGAACTCCCATGGCGGTGTCACCATGGAAGGTTTCTTTGACTTCTTTGTGTTTCTCCGGCCTGCAGGAACCCCGCAAGTTACCTAGGCCCCACTGCCACCCCTGGGGCCACCTTACTTTGGCTTGTGTCACAGTCTTACAGGCTGCACAGGTTTCTGACTATTATATTCATGAGTTTCTCAGCAGGTTTTTGCACGTGAGGCTTGGTCTGAGTCCAAGTTCATACTTTGGTGGTCCTTGGGATTCTGATTTTCTGCTGTGACTTTTTCCATCTACTGCCTATTGGGTGGTTTGCTTTCCATATTGCACCTCAAGGCATATGGATGGATTCTTTCCTGTCTTCTCTGCCTAGAAGAGACAGCCCTTTCTCAGCACCCAGCCTTGTGCAGTGCACTCAGTTTCAGCCCCCACCTTGACCTCTGACCCCATGGGGGTGTTAGAACTCAAGTCCTAGGTATCCCAGCTTCCCTGTCGGTTGCTTGACTTGAGCCCCCTCATGGTTGCAGCTTTGCTTTCCTTCTTTATTTTTAGCATCAGGAAGATTCTGTCTTGCTTTTGAGCTTAGAGATATCTTTAAAAAGAAAGCAAGAAAACAATACTCCATGTTATATCTTGTGTAGTGTATGTTTGGAGTGTGGGTGGTGGCATATGAACCTCCAGCATTTCCTTGGCCTTCCATTTTGAACACAGTCCCCATGGCAAGAAGTAAAAGGTAAAAATAAAAATATCTAGTTCAGCATCCACACTCCCACCTTACCTTTCATCTGAAATAAGCTCTCCATGTTGCCGTAATCCCTGCTACTGCCTGTTACCTTTCATCCAGGGTGCCTCATTCCTTTAGGTTTCCAGCCTGAGCCGAAGGATTTGAGCATGTGATCCCTGGTGAAAGCATCCTGCCTTCTTGAGAGTAAACCCTGACTGAGTCTTCTCTGTGTCCCTGGTACCCAGCCAGGGGATGGAGTGGGAAAGGAGGAGTGAATGGAGGAAGGTCCTGAGATTCAGGGTAACGAGGATTGAGACGCTCTCGAGGGTTCTCCGGCGTGGCTGGGGAACAGCGGTGCGTCCACTCCAGCCCAGTGTTCTGGAATCAGACTACCTGAGTTTGAATCCCCTCTCTGGCTGTGGGACTCAAGCTCTTTGTGCTACAGGTTTCTGGTCTGTAAAATAGGGATAATAAATATAGCTACCTTAATGAGTCTTAGATGTAAAGCACAGGACAGCGGCATAGTAAACACTGAAAGATTAAGCATTATTATTATTATTAGGCATTTATTAAGGGTCTACTGTGTGCCAGGAGCCAGAGGGCACCCAGACCATTGGGATTGGGCCTTCCTTTTAGGTGGGTGTCTACCCAGGAGAAAGCCAGACTCCAGAGCTTCTCAACTTCCCACTCTGTGTAAGACATGGTTTTATGACAAGAGCTGGACCACTTACAGCCATTGAGCAAGGTTTAGGGAGGAGCCATTGAGCAAGGTTTAGGGAGCAGGCCCTTATGGCCACGCCCTTCTTCCCTAGTTTGCAGTGGACTCCCAGGTGGGCCCAAGGCTGGCAGAGGGCTTTTGGTACAATCTCTATCCTGCCAGCCTGGCTATAAAAAGTGGCTGAAGGCCCGGCTGGTGTAGCTCAGTGGATTGAGCGCAGGCTGGGAACCAAGAGCTCCCGGTTCGATTCCCAGTCAGGGCACATGCCTGGGTTGCAGGCCAGGTCCCTGGTGAGGGCCATGTGAGAGGCAACCATACATTGCTCTTTCTCCCTCCTTTCTTCTCTCTCTTAAAAAAAAAAAAAAAAAAAAAAGGCTGAAGGAGGGGGAGGTCCTTGGTGCCTCCTCTGCCAGAGCCTAGGAACTTGTTCCCTGGGAAATAGCCCCACCTGCTGGGGATGTGCACCTTTAGTCTTGACCTGGGCAAATCTGCGTGGAGGATTTGAGATGTGGGCTGATCGCATTGGGGTGTATGTGTGGGAGATAATCAGTGTGGCAGAAGAGAGGGATGGGATGGGATGTGGGTGGTGGTCAAGATGCTGTACTGGATGGATGTGTGAAGTATATGTTACGTGAATATTATGTGTGTGAGAGGCAAGTAGCATTGAGTGTATGCTGTGTGGGTATAATTGATGAAGTATGGTGTGAGATGCCAGAGGCCATGCAGTTGGAGGTGATGCTGGAGATGTGAAGTGTTGAAGAAGTGTGCCTGCTGTGTTTGCGTGCATGTTGTGCAGGAATTGTGAACAAGGTAGATGTGTGGAGGATATGTAGCCTCTGAGGTGTGAAATGTTGGTGGGTGTTGGGAAATACAACAAGAAAACAAAATCTTCTCCCAACCCAGAAAATTTCTCCATAAAGGTACTGTATTTTTCCGTGTATAATGTGCACTTTTTTGCCCAAATTTTTGAGGGAAAAATAGGGATGTGCATTATACATGGGTAGTATTAACTCTATCTATATAAATGTTTTTAATTATTTTATTTATGCTTAAGCGTTAAAAGCGTAACTCTAGAAAGCAATAGGTATATCCATATGCAAAATAATACCCTGGAATATGATAATCGGTTTTGTTTCTAAATACAAATAAGTACTTGAAATAAAAAATTGAAAGTTTTTTTCCTGAAAATTTGGGGCACAAACGTGGGTGCGCATTATGCATGGCGAAATACCGTAGTAGAGACTAGAAAATATTTTTTAAGATTACCTAAGCATTTGCCCTGGCTGGTGTGGCTCAGTGGATTGAGTGCGGGACTATGAACCACGGGGTCACTGATTGATTCCCAGTCAGGGCACATGCCTGGGCTGCAGGCCAGGTGCCCAGTAGGGGGCGCGCAAGAGGCAACCACATATTGATGTTTCCCTTTTTCTCCCTCCCTTTCCCTCTCTAAAAAGAAATAACTAAAATCTTTTTAAAATATTTTTTTAAAGTTCAAAATTAAATAAGCATCAAACCAAAATGCGATGCACATCACAGGCAATCCACTAAGAGATTGCAAAGGCAGAAAAAAATCTCACCCTTTTACATAGCCAAACAGATACAACCCGTTATCTGGTTTTCAAGATAAATAATGACTATTCCTCGGGCAAGAGGACTTGACAACATCTTTAGTCACACACAGTGCATCCTAACTTTATAACGGAATCGGCTTTTATGGTAGGAGGGGGAGAAACAAACTTCTCGTGGGGAGGTACTTTTGTATATTGCAGCAAGGCCCTGACCAAAGTTAGGCGGTTATTCTTCCACAGGAACTGAGGGGTAGAGAGCTATCTCCCGTGATGTTTGCATTTCAAAAAGATGGCTCCCAGTCCCGGAGTTCTGGGGTTATGAGACTGGAAAGAGGCTTATTTAGCCCCTATAAAGATTTACATACATTTGAAAAGTTCTGAAAGAAAAGGGAGTGGAGAGGAGTCACGTCCCTTATTTTCAGCTGAGGCTCTTATTTTTCGTTTGTACTGTGGGAGGATGCTGCGGGTAGAGCTACGTTTACACCGCGTGTGAAGCGTGTCTGTGGGGATGTCGGGTGTGAGGGAGGGTTTGTATGTCTTGGAGGCAATTCAGAGTTGAGTGTGTCAGTTGGTCCAGGGCATGTGGTGTGTGGATTCTGCACACGAGGAGGGTGTGTGTGTGTGAGTGGGTGACATTGCGTGGAATTACCTCAGATATCGTGTTTGGGAGAAACACTAATGGGGATATGGTTAAGTGTAAGGCCTAATTCCAAAATTCCTTTTTTTTTTCTTCTTCCCCAAAACCTGTAGATAATTTTTATGAGTTTGAGCCAAACTGACCACAAATGCCAGGTGGGGGTGGGGTAGGGCAAGATCTCAAATGCTCTCCTACTTGCACGATTTCTGATAGCAATTTCCAGTTCACCTTCTTCCTTCCTTTAGGCTTGAGGACTACAATTCCCAGGCTGCCGGGCTCCTCCACCAAACAGGAAAATGGATCCCTGAAGTGGGCGGGGCTGGGAGAGGGCGGGTCGAAGTGACCTAGCCAATGGACGATCCCCAACGAATTGAAACCTACGCTGATTGCCCTCAGGCTCACTGGAATCTTTGGCGCCTTGGTTTTAGTGGTGGATGTGTGATGAGCGAGTGAAACGACCAGTGAAACGGCGGGGAGGTGGCTACAGAGACTGTGGGCGGGGAGGAGTGATGACTAGCAGACGGTTCAGCCAATGAAGGGCGGGAGGCGCAGGACGGGGCCGGGTGAATAACCTAGAAGCGGGCGACTTTGGCAGTCGGGTGTGTGCCATGGCGGAGCCGGTGAGGAAACGGGGTCGGGGGGCCCGAGGCAGTTGTGTCGGCCGAGGAACTCGGGGGACCCGGGGCGGCCGGGGCCTGCGACCTGGCGCCCAGCGGTCTCCAGCCCGGCGCTCCGTGGATTCGGTACTTGTGGACTTGGTCAGCGACAGTGATGAGGAAATCCGGGAGGTTTCAACGACGCACGGCGCAGCGGACCCGGTCGAGGTCCCGCTCCCCGAGTCCCCTGGGCCGGCCGCGCCTCGGGACGACAGCGACAGTGACAGCGAAGGGGCGGACGCACGGCCGTCTGGAGCCCCTCCAGCCCTGGTCAGGCGGCGGCGGCGGCTACTGCTGGATCCGGGGGAGGCACCGGTGGTTCCAGTGTACTCCGGGAAGGTGTAGCCAGGGTCCCGGGAGGGTTAGAGCGGAGGGCCTGTTTAAGAAGTACTGAGGCTAGGGTTTTAGGTTTGGTCCTGGAAGACTAACCCAGGCAGGCGCTAGGGCCTCGGAGGCAGAGAGATGCAGGGTTCTTGGGGTTTCTGCAGACTGGGGAGATGGAGTTTGAAGTGTGTTGGCAGTTTGGGAATCTCGTCAGGGCTAGAGAGACTGTGGGGCTGGCATCCCTGAGGATTCAGAGGCCCTGGGAGGGACTGGGGTTTGCGGCATGTTCGGTTTTGAGGTTGGGGCCCTTTGCTAAAGCAACCTAGTGAAAAAGTAGAACCGAGTCTGTATCCTCAGAGTGCCTTAGGGAAAGGGACGGGGGGGAGGGGTATAGGAGTAAGGGCACTCCAATTTGGTCCTGGGAAAGCTGGGCTCCTGAGTCCTGGGAGAAAGCTGTGGTATCTATATACTTAGAATTTGGGAGCTGGAGGAAGCCTGGATGTGAGGGAAGAATGATCCCGTTTTCCCTTTCAGTGGAGGGAGGACTTGGGCTGATCCACTTTTGTCTTTGCAGGTGAAGAGCAGCCTCCACCTTATCCCAGATCACCTGTCCCTCCTGAAACTGTGTCTCCCAGGGACAGAGGAAGGTAAGGTAGGGCTTCCAGGAGGAGATGCCCAGCGCTGGCCTCCCTGAGGAGACTTGGGGGTTCAATATCCCTGCAGTTAGCTGTTGCCTGCGACTCAGGGGAAGGCGTAGGAGAGGTGACTCCTGCATCGTAGCCAGAAAAAAACGCTCCAGTCCTCCTGAAAGGGGCAGAATTGTTAATCAGAAGGCACAGGACGTAACTGTCAAACCATTCTTCTCCCAACTCTAATAGGCATAAGAGTCTGCTAATAGATAGATTTCCAGACCCTTCCCTGGAGATTCTGGTTCTATAGTCTCGGGGACAAGGGACGGGGGGAGGTATCGAGAATCTGTAACACCTTGTTACATCTGCAACAAGTCCCTTGGGAACACTCTGGAGCCAACAGGGTGTTCTTTGAGTCTTATCAGGGCTGGCCAGCCTTTGTCCTTCCCCCATAGTGTGATTTTTGCAACCTCCCAAGGACGATGACCAGGAATCCAGTTTCATAAGGAAGCAGTCCAGTGGGTAAATGCAGGCCTTAGACCACACCTTCTGTATCTTGGGGGAGTATGGTAGAGTGATGAAGGGCTGATTGAGGAATCGACTGGTGTGGGTTTAAATCCCAGCTCTACTCCTTATTAGCTGTGTGACCTTGGGCAACTTAATTTCTCAGTGTTTTCATTTCCTCATCAGGAAAATGGGGATAATAGTGGACCCATGTCAAAGGATTTTACTGAGAATTGAACACAGAGAACATAAAGAGAACTTTTTCTTGGGCTACATATATAGTTTAGGACAGTACCTGGCATTAGGCACTATGTAAAATGTACCTCTTTCCTTGCTTGTCAAAAGGTGGGCCCAGCTGGAGCCCCACCAGTGCAGTGGGAAGCTCAGCAGCCCTGTACTTAACATGTGGGCCCAGTAGTGTTGGCCATCCCCTGGGAGCTTGTCAGAAATGCAGAAGCTCAGGCCACTGGCAGCTGCCATGTTTAGCTAGGACAAGGTTTCTTAACCTCAGCACTACTGACATTTGGGCTGGATAATTCTTCGCTATGGGGTCTACCCCGTGCATCGTAGGGCGGGTAGCAGCACCCTGCCCTCCACCCACTGGATACCAGTCCGCAGCCCAAACTCCTCCTTCCCCCATTATGACCACAAAAATATTCTCCAGATACTGCCACCTGTCCCCCGGGAGGCAAAATTGCCTCATACTGAGAACCACTAATGTAGGATTTATTATCATTATTTTGTTTACACAGTATTTATTTTTATGGTTAATGATGGTCTTTTATTGGTGGCAAGCAAATAGAAAAGAGCCTCTGTATTCTAGAATAATACCTGGTTTCTGATCACTTCACTGTGTACACAAATACTGAATCATTATGCTATGTACCAAAACTAATATAATGTTATATGTCACTTATACATTAATAGAAGGGAAGAAATACCTAGTTTCCTTTTATAAATAGGAATTACCGTATTTTGCTGTATATAATGTGCTCC
>PVJI01034989.1:0-10042 GCA_004026765.1 Micronycteris hirsuta | reverse complement strand
GAATGGGGGAACGCTGTACCCGAAGATCGTGTTTGGGCGGTGCAGGGTGTGTGGGACCTACCCAGACAGTGATATCCAACAGTGACGTCACAGGCAAACCCTGCAAACAGAGCAACAAGAGGAGCAAAACCTCTGCTGTCTCACTGCAAAGATCAGAGCCCTGAAGGGACGTGGCCCCTCTTGTTCTGCCTGAATCCTCCAGGGGCTCCTGGCTCCTCTGCTGCATGATGGGTTCTGGGGGTCCTGAGAGGTGACCCACGGCTCCGAGGCTGGGACTGGATGTCACAGACTCAGTCCTGACCAAGGTGCCCGCGCCTTGCATAGCCGGTAAGGACAGTGACAATCCCTCCAAACCCACCTAAAAACTGTGGTAGCCATGACACCAGATCTGTTCAGCCAGACAATGAGAGTCCTTGGAAGGGACACTTCCTGGTCTTGTTTGAACTGTGCTCAGGTCTCTGTGCCTGCCTGGGAGTGGGGAAGGCCTGGACCCCCAGGGCAGGTCCCTGTCCTTGCAAAGCCATCAGGGACACAGACCCCTCCCCGGACCGTGTGTCCATTTATGCCACAGCCCAGCATCTGACCCAGGCCGACTCCGCTTCCTTATACACTATTTGGTACCAGTGTTTGCTCGCCTCCCACACGCCGCGGCTTTACCCAGAGTCCACTCCGTGCTACAGGCAGACACACATAGTACAGGCTGCGCCCCTCGTGTGGACGGCGTTTGTGGTCTCAGTGCGTGCGTCCTCGGTTCCCCATTGGGAGTCTTTTCTCCCCGGCTGCTAACATCCTTCTGTGTTATATTGTACTTGTATTTCAATTTCATTTTTATTCACACACATTTGACTGCAGTCTTGAAGGTAATGTCATTATCTTCCCAATCTTTTGCTGATCTATATTTTGGAGATAACACAAAGTGCCTTTTCTCTTTTTTGCATTATGTTTATTTTGAACAATGGAGATAAAAGAAACTCTTTACACCTCAACTTGTGTGTTTTCCTCCCTACTTTGGACTACATATTATTTCCTTCCATTCCCCTTGTCTCCCTCTGCCTTTCAGAGGACAATCTGAAGGAGGCAGATCCCAGACTATAGCCGTAGATTACGTGACAGTGGTTCAGTAGAACAGGGGTGGGAATTGAGCGTGGAAACGGAAAGAAATAGGGTCACGGTGGGAATTAACGTTGGGATTAGGGTTAAGAAGGTTGAGATACCATTGAAAGGATAGTGCTTCTGGCACCTTCTGCCAGTAGACCTCGCAGACATTCCCAGCATCCCTTGGGCTAGGGCAGAAGACACAAAGAGGAAATGTCAGTTACTGGCCACCAGATGGCACTGTGAAGCCATTGACCTGGAAGGGGCTCTGGGGAGAGTCTGGGAGGGCAGGAAAGGGTTAAGAAGACTTGGGCAGGGATCCAACACTGGGCAGATGTGGAGACAGTTTTCAGTTGTAGCCAGTGTCCCTACAGCTATGGAATGGGTGGGAGGTCCCACTAACCGTTAAAGAAGCAGGTGAAGGACTTGGGCAAGGCAGCCTTGCTGGCAGGGGCAGGTGGAGACAGAATTAACTGTCCCCTAGGACTGTGGGAAACCAGGAGTGGCCCAGGAAACAACAGTGAACGGACCTTTGGGCTACGTGTCTGCAGGAGGAAGCCCCTGGGTTACTGAGGGGTCCTGGGATGTGTCAAGCTGGCACAGGGTCCCTTTGCCCAGTTGGAGGAGACATGTCTGCACCTAAGGAGGCACCAAGGAGGTGTCCCCCTGAGCTTGAAGGGGAAGGAGGGATGTCGGGGTCAGCAGCAAGGGCTGGTACTTAGTTCAGGAAGGGCAGCAGGGACAATATTCTGGGCACGAGGGACAGTGCTGAAGGTACAGCCAACCCTTAGCCAAGGGGCAGTGCAGGACACGGAATGACGTATAGAATCTGGAGCCGGGATCCCACCAAGTGTACAGAGCAGCAGGGGGCGGCCTCCTTGGAGAGTCCCATCAGAGCAGTGACAACATCAGAGCAGTGATGTCATAGCAAATGCTCCTATCAGGGACCGAGGAGTACAGAGTATAGACTGCTCACCCCAGGGGACCGTGCCCTGAGCTGGGAGAGGCCCTGGGAAGCTGCCATGGGCCCCAGGCTCCTCTGCTGTGTGGCCCTTTGTCTCCTGGGAGCAGGTGAGCCCTGAACATTGTGTGTAAGTCTCGGACATGCTGTCGCCATCCATGGCATACAAGCCTAGGGGTGATGGCTGCCAAGGGAGGCTCCCTGTGCTCTGTCCCCAGCTTCTCTCTACTCTTCCCAACAGGCCCTGTGGACTCTGGAGTCACGCAGACCCCCAAACACCTGACCAAAGCAAGAAAACAGCAAATGACGCTGAGCTGTTCCTATATCTCTGGACACCTCTCTGTGTTTTGGTACAAACAGGCCAGGGGCCAGGGACCTGATTTCCTCGTTGAGTATTACAACGGGGAAGAGCGAGAAAAAGGAAAATTGCCCGATCGGATCTCAGTGAAGCAGTTCAGTGACTCCCGCTCTGAGCTGACTGCGAGCTCCCTGGAGCTGAACGACTCGGCCCTGTATCTCTGCGCCAGCAGCCTTGACACAGCCCTGCAAGACCTACAGCCACCTGCACAAAAACACCCACCCCACTCAGGAAGTGACCGCAAAGTGGCAGCTGCCAGCCAGACAGGCTCAGAGCTGGGAGCTCAGCTTCCCTTTCCCAGGCCCCGTCCTGCTGCTTACAGATGGGGCAGCATTTGATGCTCACAGACATCATGCAGCTTCAGTACCACTGTTCCTAGTCATACACATGATGGGAAGTAATGTTCCTGGGTCTCAATTCCAACCCGAGGAGCAGGACGTCACTCAAGTCTGCTCCTCAGCACCTGCGCATTTGTCCCCTCCCCCACTCCCAGCAGCATGTCCACATCGGCTTCCCCTTTCCAGGATTAGGTGAACAGGCCTGGGAAGGTCACACACCACCTGGGGTTGTCCTCCTCTTCCCTGACAGCTTCAAGGAACGTTTCACTTCGTGGAATTGAATATTCGTCCATCCTTGTTGGTGACAACAAAGCATAATTTGTGCTTTGGCCGTCACCTTGGCCATCACCTGGACCTGCACAGAGCGCTGAAGTGAGTTTCGGGGCCTGCAGAGTGTGGGACTGTGGGTAGATTAGCTACAGCTGTTTAGAGACTTATTATGTTCATTATTAATGTCAGCCTTCCTTCACAGGGAATATTTGCTGTGGAACAATGGTGCAGTTTAAAAACAGCGGTTTTACTGTCTCACCCTGGAGCAGCACCTGTACCCCTGTCCCTCAGAGCTGTAACCGTAGTGGCCAGCAGGACACCTGTGAGCTGAGCCCCACACTGAAATGCACGTCTGTGCCTGGGCTGGATGTGCTGGCCGATGCCTAACCCTGAACACGGGAAGCACATTCTCAGGTAAATCTGAAGGTGCTCTGGAGCATGGGCGGTGGTCCCATGTGTTAGGGGATAGAGAAAAACAGAGCCACAGGATTCTTCAAGGGTTGACGAGCCTGCCCCTGAGGTTTGGCCACCAGAAACCAGGAGGGTCCCTGTGGGAGGAGGGGCAGTGAGCAGATGCTGTTTGCGCAGCAAAGAGAAAAGGAGGCTGAGGGACAACTTGGGACCCAAGAGTCCCGAAGGCATCAGAAAGCCGTCAGGGTTTTCCCTCAGATGCAAAAGCACAGACACACGCACACACAGCAACCAGGGCACCGTGAGATCTGTAGACAGGACGAAGCGCCCCTGACGTCACCACTGCGTGCACAGAGGGTGAGAATGACTGCAGGACTCGGGTCAGCTCAGCCACAAGCGACCTTCTCACTCTACGCTGTCCACCTGCACATCGGTTTCTGATTTGATGCTCTGGGAAGGGGCGTGTCCTCTTGTGACAAGCTGGCTCTGGGGCCCAGGCAGTGGGAGTGACACCACAGGGAGCCTCCCTGGAGAGCCCTGTGCCCGTCCAGCCACCCACGGACCCAGAGGGACCCGTGTCTGCCCGACTCCTGCCATGAGTGGCGGCCTCCTGTGCTGCGTGGCCTTGTGTCTGCTGCGTGCAGGTGGGTCCTGGGCGGGGCCCCTTCCTGGGGACAGTTCCCAGGCCCAGCACTGAGCTGCTCCCTGGTGGCTGCAGTGTCTGTCCACTGTCTTCCCCGCAGGTCTGGGGAGTGCTGGCGTCACTCAGACCCCAACAATCCAGGTCCTGACAGCAGGACAGACGGTGACATTGAGGTGTTCCCAGGACTTGAACCACAACGCTATGTACTGGTACCGACAGGACCTGGGTCACGGGCTGAGGTTGATCCATTACTCAGTGGGTGTTGGGGTCACCGACAAAGGAGAGGTCTCCGACGGGTACAGTGTCACTAGATCAAATACAGAGCACTTCCCCCTCACGCTGGAGTCGGCCACCCCCTCCCAGACATCTGTGTACTTCTGCGCCAGCAGTGAACCCACAGTGCTGCGCGGCTGCCTGCTCTCTGCACAGAAAGTCAGGGGGAGGCCCCGCACCCTGAAGCGCAAAGACTCACAGGTGGAAGGGAACAGACACGCCAGGCTGACGGTCATCAAACGAAAGCGGGAGCAGCGATGATACCATCAGACAAGCAAATCTCAGAGCGAAGACGAGGATCTGAGACAACAAAGGTCAAATTCTAATGTAAAAGGGCCAATCGATAAAGAAGACCAATCAATCAGAAATATTGATGCATCTAGAAACAGAGCTTCGAAATGCTGAGGCCAAAAAGGCAAGGAGAGAGACAAATTCACAATTACACTCAGACATTTCAACACCTGTAAATACTTGATTGTACAACTTGATAAAAAAAAAAAAAGTGAGGATACCGAATACACAGAGAACATTATCGATCACCTCGACCTAACGGACATTTACGGGATAGCTCAGCCAACAGCAGCAAAAGGCACTTTCTTACCAAAGGCACACAGATTATGTAACAGGATAAACTATGGACTTTGGCCCTAAAATAAGTACCAATACATTTAAGAGACTTCAAGTCATATAAACACCGTGTTCTCTCAACACAGAGGGGCTGAATTAGAAATCAATAGCTGACACATATCTAGAAAAATCCCAAATGTTAGAAACTAAATAACAATCTTCTAAATAACCCATAGGGCAAAGAACAAGTCAAAAGTCAATTATAAAGGGATTTTAACTACAAAAAATGAAAATATAACATATCAAAATCAGTAGAATGCCACACTAGGAATACTTAGGGAGAAACCTGAAAACTAGGGAATAATTCCCTACTTATTCTGAGTCCCCACTATGATACCCAAATCAAACCAAGGTATTACGAAAACAAACAAACGAACAAACAAAAAACAAAGAATTACCCCTACAGACAATATCCCTCATGACACAGATGGATAAACCTTCAGATTCCGGCGTATCAAGTGCGACAGTGAAAAGGACAGCAGACCATGACCCAGTGGGTCTGTCTCAGTATCACGCGGTCGTGACTGTTCACTTTGAAACCACATCCAGGAAGTCTGACATCTCGAATACGCAAATGTAAAAAATCACACCGTGATCTCTACAGATGCTTAAAAACATTTGATATGTTCCAACATCTGTTCCTGATAACAACCCTTCTTAAATTGGAATTGGAAACACCCTTCCCCTAATCCAGGGCATCTGTGAAAAATCTAGGGTTAGTGGCATTTCTGGAGGTCGACTATGGTAAGGTAAAGACGCACACTGTCACCCCTAGATCCAACGCTAGAGGGCGCACGAAAGGGGGGAACGGTCATTTCAACAGTAGCGCTGGGAATCCCGTCTGCATGGGGAAGAATAATGAATCTCGATGCTTACCTCACTCCATGAAGCAGAAGCGGGCCAAGCCTGGCCTCTCCTGGTTCTTCTATGGCCCAGAAGTGAACCAATACTGTCCGCGTTTTTGACGGGTTGAAGACAATGAAAGGAATAATATGTTGTGACATGCGAACATTATAGGAATCTCCGATTTCAGCGGCCACACACGAAGTTTATGGGAACAGGGCCCCACTCAGTCCGGTACGCCGTGTCTCCGGCTGCTAGGACAGGACGGTGGCAGAGCTGAGTACCTGGGACAGAAAAACAAACTCTTTACCTGCCCCTTTCAGAAAGAGTTTGCCGACTCAGCCGTAAACAGTGACTGTGAGATGGGTCAGCATTCTCAACGACTTAAAAGCTTCTTAAGGGAAGCAAAGCACATTCCTTCCTGATGTTCGGTTAGGCGAAGAATTCTTAGGATAAAAAGTATTCTCATCTTTAAAAAGCACATTTTTCATGATCAAAAATGTAAAATCGTGAACATCAAAAGATATTAAAATATTAAAGATATATTTATATAAACATGTATATGTGTATATATATTTATATATACACATGTATACATTTATATATCTGAAAAAGGGCGTATATCAAAAATATACGTAATTCCTACAAATCAATAATGATAAGAAGGAAAGTAGTTTCATTTAAAGAGGAAATGAGGTACAGAGGGTGATGCCCCAGAAAAAAAGGTATATAGGTAGCAGTTCCTACGTCATACGTCATAAAGGGTGTCTTCCCAGCTGCTGAGATTCTTGGCTGCTGGCAGCCCCCCTCGGTCCCCCCCAGGAATCACTGGGGAAAGACAGAGCTCTGCTCAGGGTCTTGCCGCCCCTTCCCTGGCAGCTGCATGCATGGCGTCCTCTCTCCCACAGCACTCACTGATGAGATTTACAATTTTTATTCCCGTTTTGGAAATAGGCATCATGCCCCCCTCACCCCCACAGGCAAAGAGTGAGCCTGAGACTGGTAAGGAAGAAAGCAGCAGGAGCTGTGCAGAGTCCTGGGGTTCCCTGAGGACTAATTTAGACAGAACCCAGCCAGCTCTGCCAGTGTCAATAGCGCTGCTGCACAAGCGGCCACTTGAGGGCGCTGTGGACCCACAGAGTGAGATGCAGAAGGTGCCCTGAGGGAGAGGAAGGTTAATGGGAAGAGTGTTGGCTTGGTTCCTGCATCAAGGAGACTATCTGATGAATCAGAGGTTCACTGATCTTACCTTCTCACATTAACTGACAAGCAGGTGTGTCTGTTTCTGCAGGGAGCCATGAACTTGGCCTTGCATGGAGTTAAGTTTCTCCTACAGCCTATGTTTTGGTGGAGAGTGTGAAGGGCCTTTAGTGGGGAGCCTGGCTAATCCAAGCCAGGTGTGGAGCAAGGAGCACCTGCTCTGAGGCAAGCACAGTAGGTGTGGGGAGGGACGTGTGCCCCGTATCCTGCAGGGCCCATCTCGGCACAGCCAGCTGCACCTGCTCACAGAAAATGGACAAACTCAGGAAACTCAGGACCAGCTGAGCCTGTCCCAGAGGTGTGGGTGCCCACGAGATTCTACAGAGACAGTGACATCAGAACAGTGATGTCACAGGCAGGCCCTCCAAAGGGAGCAAAGGGAGGGACAAACTTCTGCTCTCTTGCTGCAAAGACTAGAGCCCTGAGCAGGGCCATGGCCAGCCTTGTGCTGCCTGAATCCTCCAGGGGAACCTGGCTCCTCTGCTGCGTGGCCCTGTGTCTCCCGGGAGCAGGTGAGTCTCAGTTCAGGTGGGACGTCCCTCCAAGCCCTCATTCTTGAGTGTTGCTGGAGTGTCCATGTGCCTCCTGGGCTGGTCTCAGCTCTGTCTCCTTCCTCCACAGGGTCAGTGGCTGCTGGAGTCACCCAGTCCCCAAGACACCTCATCACAGGCCGTGGTGGGGAGACTGTCCTGATATGCCACCCCATCTCTGGACACAGCAGTGTGTCCTGGTACCAGCAGGCTCGGGGGCAGGAACCCAGGTTCCTCATTCAGTATTATGAACAGCAAGAGACCGGGAGAGGAAACTTCCCCGATCACTTCAAAGGCAAACAGTTCAGGAACTACAGCTCTGAGCTGGCCATGCACACCTTGCAGCTGGGAGACTCGGCCGTGTACCCCTGTGCCAGCAGCTTAGACACAGCCCTGCAGGGCCCATGCCTTTCTGTACCCAAACCTTCCTGTCCCAGCTGATGTCACAGGCAGAGGGAGGGGACCTCAGCCAAGTTCCACAGTAGGTTTTGTTCCTTTCTAACAGTCTCCCTGCCCCGCTGAGCTCATCCAGAGCCTTCCTGAATGTTCTCCCAGCTCTGTCAGCCCCGTGCAATTCCCAGCCCATGCAGGAAGCCCTCCTGTGTGACAGAGTGGAGGCCACACTGTGTGCTGTGGTGCCCGGTCCTGGTGGACACCGTGTGTCCACTTTACAGAGGGGGAGCGCTCAGGGCACCATTTCATAGACAGGGAGCTGCAGCTCCGGGACGTTCCAAACGTTCCGTGCACGTCCTCCTGCATCTCCACGCCTCTGACGTCAACAAGGCCCTGGATTCCCTGGTCCTGCCCGGGCCTTGGTCCATCGGATAGAACAGAGCCCAGTGTCTCCCATTTCAAGAGCATCTGAGCTGGGATGGCGAGGTCACACCCCAGGTGTCGGGTACATGGCTGATTGCCTGCCAACTTCTAGGACATAGAGCTTCAAACCAGAGGACGTGTGTCTGTCCTGTCATAGTTCCAGATGGAGCGAGGCCATCATATGCCCCTAAGGGAAGAGCCAAGTGACTCGCAGGATTTCCAGGCTGTCAGGAGATTGTAGGAGGGAAACAGAAGCCCTCTAGGAATGTCAAGGAACATTCTGGAAGCTCATGCGGGGAATGGGTGTCTCTAAACCACTGCACGGGGGGTGGGGATGGCGGGCGAAGATGGGAGGTTTCAGCCTGTCCTCAGCTCCACCACGTCCGGTCATAAAATCGGAACTTGCTACACCTGCCCAGGGGAGGAGCTGGACACAGAAGCTGAGTGCCACATCCTCCTGGGCTCTGATTTCTGACTCGGTGTTCTTTCTCACTGCTGGGGGATAGAAGTTGTCCATTGAGATGACATCAAGATATGCAGTCACAGAAAGAGGGTCACCTCACACTGATGTATGACCTGTGTAAGAAGTAGCAGCACGGGAACCTCTGGCCGAATATCTCATCCACTTCACTAATGAGGCTCCTCTCTTTTTCTCAGAAAGCACAGTCAGGGGGCCATAGCTGTCTGGTCTCTTGGGGCCTCAGCTGGAACCAAGAGACACTCTTACCTGTGAGTACCCAGAGACCTGAGCCTGGGTGACAGGGCTCCCACCAGTGGGTAAATATTGAGCCAACGTAAATCAGTCTCAGATTCCAATGATCCTGACCCTGAGGCTTTGAAGACTGTCTGGATTTTAGTTAGTTCCTTTAATCGAGAGGATTGCTGTGGGCTGACATAGAAATTATCCAGAATTTATGCAAAGAGAAAAGGTAGTATTCAGAATATGAAGAAATATTTGAGCAGAGAAATATGCCAAAGCACCAAAAATATTATCAAAAATTGTAGCAATATTCGGGTAAGGAATCCTGTTATTATGCAGAGAGGCACGATTTCCTTACCCGTGAGCAGGCAAAGAGAGTGTACTGCTTAGTAGAATTCTTTAAAATCACACTTACACATTGTCTGTTCGGCAGTGTCTCTGTGCAGTGACTCTCTCTATGTCACTGATGTGTTCCTGTGGGGGAGGGGCGTGTCAAGGCCAGTGACGTCCCTGAGTCACTGAGAGGCCGAGTTCTGTGTGCCCAAGCAGAACTGGAAGACGCGAGATTCTGTCCTGGGCCTGAAATGGTCACCCGGCTCTTCCTCTGTGTGGCTCTCTGTCTCCTGTGGGCAGGTGGGTGCAGGTGGGATCCTGCCCTGGAATTCCCAGCACTTCAGCCAAGCTTTCGTCTTACAATGACAACCTCACACTGTCACTCTCTCCTACAGGACACCTGGATGCAGGAATCACCCAGAGTCCAAGATACAAGATCACAGGGACAGAAAAGAAGGTGACACTGAGGTGTCAACAGACTGACAACCATGACTATATGTCCTGGTACCGACAGGACCTGGGTCACGGGCTGAGGCTGATCCATCACTCAGTGGGTGCCGGGCTCACCTACAAAGGAGAGGTCC
>PVJI01034988.1:0-10042 GCA_004026765.1 Micronycteris hirsuta | reverse complement strand
TCTCCATCATTATGTGTTCAAATAAGTTTTCAATTCCTTGGATTTCTTCTTCTCCTTCTGGCAGCCCTATGATCCGTATGTTGGGCCATTTACAGATGTCCTGGAGGTTTCTGAGCCCCTCCTCTGTTTTTTGAATTCTTGTTTCTTCATTCTTTTCTGGTTGGATGTTTTTTTCTTTCTGCTGGTCCACTCTGTTGATCTGAGATCCAGTTTCCTTCTTATCCTTATTTGTTCCCTGCAGATCTCTCCTCATTTGTTCAAGCAATTTCGATAATTTTTCGTCGAATTCTGTGAGCATCCTGATTACTAGGGTTTTAAACTGTGCATCTGATAGGTTGGTTATCTCTTGGTCGGTTAGTTCTGGAGGTTTGATCTGTTCCTTTCTTTGGGCCATTTTATTTCCCTCAGTGAGCCTGTTACTGTAAGGAGGGCGGAGCCTTGGGGTTCACCTGGGCAGGGAAACTCACGGTCGTAGCCTGTGGGGGCGGGACCTGAGAGCACAATGGTGCCTGCTCCGCTCTCCGCACCCACACCACCTCCTGCAAGCAATTCGAGCCCCTCTGCGCTGGCTCCGGGGGTCTCTCTGGGGTCGGTGGATGGGCTGCACAGCTCCAATCCCCCGTGGGTCTCCCCAGTGAACTCTCCTGTGAGGCTGGTAGTTCCTCCCGCCGTGGACTCCACCCCCACAGGTGCTCTCAATCTGTGCAGATGGGTTGCGCCCTGCTTTCTCTCCCGGTCCCTCTGCATGCGAATGCGGACCTGCCCGGTCCACCAGTCTCGGCCCCACTGGGTCCGGATGAGCCAGGCGCTGGCTGCGCTTAGGTCAGGCACTCCCCTCTCGGTGTGCTGCAGCCCCGCGGGGACCGCCCCTCCAACTGCGGTCAGGCCGTCTGCTCACCGCGGGGTCACCTAGCGCTCTCCTTCCACCCTGCTCCTCCCGGCTCACCAGACTGGATGAATGTATCTTCTTCAATTCCTTGGTTGTCGGGCTTCCTCTCAATTCGATTTTCTGTCAGCTCTGGCTGTTTTTGGTTGGGTAAATTTCTGGTTTTTTCCTTGTTTTGTTGTGCGAGGAGGCACGGCGCATTCACCTATGCCGCCATCTTGCCGGAAGTCCCCCTAATTGCTTTTCAAGTTACTCCTTAATATGACCATTATTCAGATCAGAGTACTGCTTTTACTTGAATTGATCAAGGAGACAGCTCTTTCTCCTATGCTAAGCCTTTCCTTGTTTCACTGTCACCAGCTTTAATAAATGTATCCTCATAGTAACCTAGACTTGTGTTGTGAAATCTTTTCTACACAAAGTCAAGAACCCATGCACTACAGCTGGCCCTACACATTCCCACTCAGGACCAGGCCCATGTCCCATAACATATATAGACAACTCTGTTGTCTCCTGATCAGCAGCTCATTCTGGAATTACCCCAAAGTTGTTTTTTTTGTTTGTTTGTTTTTCTTTATGCTTCCAAGGCTATGAATGCCTTAATCTCCCTGGAAGTTATACTGCATGTCCCTTTTCAAATATACTTGCACTGCTTATAAGTCACATTATTGAAATTTAAAGCACTTTCTAAATGGAAAAAAACCACTAAGTGCTGTCTTAAGCAGGAGAAAATATTTATAAAGTGCACCTTAGATATTGGGTTAATATTTATGATTTGTGAAGAACACTCTAACAAAATGATAGGCACTGAAATTTAACACAGAATTCCAATAAATAGCTATATATGTTATGCGACATGGGCCTGGTACTGAGTGGGACTGTGTAGGGCCAGCTGTAGTGTGTGGGTTCTTGACTTCGTGTAGGAAAGATTTCACAACACAAGTCTAGGTTACTATGAGGATACATTTATTAAAGCTGGTGACGGTGAAACAAGGAAAGGCTCAGCATAGAAGAAGCAACAGGAGAGCCTAGGCTGGCCTGCTTTAGCTCACTAGGAAGCCAGAGAAAGGGGGCTTTGGGAACAGGTTCAGGGAATTTGCCTCGGAAAAGCTGCCAGCTGCCCATTGTCTTAGAGTTTAGGAAACATGTGCCTGTGAAGAAAGAAGTGGGGGAAGAAGAAAGAAAAGGTAATGGCATGGGTTGCTCCCCAGAGAGAAAGTAGGAGCACCAGATCATTGAGGTTTTTATCTCTTCTTTACAGGTGGGAATCTTAGGGGAGATCTCAGGGGAGGGGTTCAGCTGAATATTTATCAGTTCTCCAGCTGTGTCTTTGCAGATCTATGGTTTCCTCTGATTGGTCAGTGCCAGGGCAGAGGGTCCTTAGTCATCATTGTGGGTTTCTGACATTACTCACTAGGTTTTACTGCTTTTCTGGGTCTGGAGCTAAAACACAACTGAGGCCTAGATGTTGTCTCTAGGGAGGAGAAGTTACCCTGGGGATGAGGCCTTTGTTTCCTAGTTTTGTCCCCTACCAGGCACTAGAGTCCTTCCACCCTGGTGACCATCTGTACCTGGCTGTAAATTGCTCAGCCATTGTGTTTGGCTATCTGTCTCAGTTTCCCTATTCCGCTTGCCAAGGAATTTTCCTAGCTTCTTACTATCATGTCTCATATGAACTATAAATATGTTAAAATATGCATAAACCACTAGTGTCTTAGGGTTCTCCAGAGAAAGAAGAATAGTAGGTTATGTATTTATACATAAAAAGTGATTTACTACGAGGACTTAGTTCATGCAATTATAGATGCTAGTAGGTCTCAAGGTCTGTCATTTGCAATTTGGAGACCCAAGAAAGCTGGTGGTGTGATTCAGTTACAGTCCAAAGGGATGTAAGGCCAAAGAAAGATAAGATGAGATGTCAGTGAGATAAAAAGCAAAAGGGGCAAATTCCTCTTCCATCTACATTTTATTGTGTTCACACTTTCGACATATTAGAAGTGGCTCACCCACACCAAAGAGGATAATCTACTGAGTCCATCATTTCAAATACTAATCACATACAGAAATACCCCCCACACACCCAAAAATAATGTTTCATCCAGGCACCCTGAGGCCAGTCAAGTTGACAAAAGATTAACCATCACAGCTAGCACTAATCAGATGGAAATATAAAACCTAAGGAGAATATTAAGTGGAAAACCAAGATACAAAGGAAGATGAGTTATGTGATTTCTCTAATGGATAAGACTATGAGTCTGTGCAGGTGTTTATGTTGGTGGGAGACACATCTGGAGAGTAGTCACCATTCTATGACAACAGATCCCTTAGGATTAGCAGGTGGGTGTCAGGCCAGTGAGTGGTGAAGATTAATTTATAACATACTTTTGTATATTATTGGAAATCTTATTTTATTTTTTAAAACCTTTCTTTTTTAAAAAATATATTTTATTTATTTATTTTTAGAGAGATGGGAAGGGAAGGAGAAAGAGAGGGAGAGAAACATCAGTGTGTGGTTGCCTCTCTCATGCCCCTTACTGGGGACTTGGCCTGCAACCAGGCATGTGCCCTGACTGGGAATCGAACTGGTGACCCTCTGGTTCACAGGCTGGCACTCAATGCATTGAGCCACACCATCCAGGCCTTGGAAATTTTATATTCAAGAAAAAAAAATGTATGGCTAAAAAGATAAGCACAAAATATACTTATAAACAAATGACAAAAGTACACATATATTTGTTACTTGGAAAAAGCAATTATTGTATTCAACTTTATGGGACAAAGAAGTAAATAAAAAATTGACAGTGTATGTTGGTGTGTGGGTAGGGGCTTGTGTTTATCTGCTTTAGCTGGATTATTTCCAAGTACACACAAATCCAGCTTCATCTGCAGTTTGATCAGGGCTGGACATCCAATCACAAATTTAGATATACCGGACAATGATAGTTGCAGGGGGATAGGTAACACTAGGTGAATAATTCTGGAAAACTCTGGATGATACCATAAAGCCAAGATGATGCAAGAGATAATCATGAATGAGGAATCTCCAGAGGTACCCCAAGACTAGGACAATAGATATTGATACAGATCAGATATCCTGTTCTAAGACCAATTGTCACAGTTCCTGGAAAAGTGCCTATTCATAATGAATCATGACTACACCTGTGCAGAAGGTGCTTCTGTGACTGCTTCATGACCCCTGCTTCATTATAATAGTATTATAATAAATTAGCATTGCGTTCCCTTCCCCAGTAAGCAATCAAGGAAAATCATAGGAGATCCCATACGCAGTAGCTTAAAAGTAATATAACTACTTGCACATGCACAATAAAGGCCCATCAAAACTAACCAGAAAATATCCACCCTATAAGAATAGAATCCCTCTGGCTGCAGATGGCCAATCTCTGCTTGGAGTTGGCCCACTCCCATATTCTGTGGAGTGTACTATCACTTAATAAATCTGCTCTGTCTCTTTCTGCTATAAACTATCTGTTTGGTTCTTTGTCTGCGGTCGCCAAGAACGCAGTTACCTCTGCCCACCTGTGACAAAGACCTCAAACTTCACCACTCCCTTCCCTTTATCTCTCCCAGGGTTGGTGACTCTCAGAGCTGCAATCCTGGATCTGGCCACCAAGGGGCAACCCTCTCTGTGTTTAATGAAAAGGGCCATATCTTACAAAGATGTGGGGGAAAGAATGTCCAACCAAGAAAAAGTCTTGTAAGAGTTTACTTGAGCTAAACTAACAATTGACAGGAAGCAAAGTCTCAACGGGTTGAGAAAGTACTCTGGAGAACAGCAGTTTTTTAGCTTATTTTACACATTAGACTCAAAGGAAGACATAAGGAGAGTTTCATGAAATTCATTGATGGTAGATGAGAGAGGCATAGAAAAGCAGAGCAGGGGAAGTCTCTGAGACTGGATAAAAAGTAAAACAGAGAGACACATATTTGTTTTATAGTGGTGGATTCAGGATAGTTAACATTCACATCTCATGGAGATGGTATGAGGGCAACAAGGTAACAATGCAGTCTCCTGCTCTGGTGCTGGCTGTTGTGCCTCCAAGGGGTCTGGAAAAGAAAATTGCTCTGACATTTCAAAGGTTTGTTATATTAGATGTACAAAGACAATAGACAATTTCAAAGTTAAAGATAGACTTTTGTCTAGGAAGCTATGGGCCTAGGACAAGATGACCCACCATGACCCATTTTTAGTTAGGAATTTTTATGTTCAGTCCACCCTTTGTGGTTACTTTGGTCTCTGTGTTTGTAAAGCCCACAATGCTGGCCTCCCCTGAGCTTGCCAGGTTTAGTATGTGACCCCTTTCTTTGTCCACAAAGAATAACATGTCTTGGAATGATTTGTTTACTATGATAATAATTCTGCTTAGAAAATTCACATGTATATATCTGTAGTTTAATTTGCTTTTGGCACCAATCTACATCATGTTCATAGATGTATCTCTTCCCTCTTCAATGTTGGTTGAAGTGCCCATACTGTAGAGGGGTCCCTCCCAGAGAGCAAGGTGTTCACCCTCTACTATCCCACCTGTGTACAGGCTGCCCAGCCCTTCTCCCACCCCTATCAGTTACCTGCTGTCTATGGCACTGGACACAACTTTGGAGACCCCACTCTGACTCCCCATCACATTTGTCACTTCCCACTGGCCCTGCACTTCCCTTTGCCAGCCTTCCACTGACTGCCAGGGTGCCTTCGTGTCATCTGGTATTTCATCATGTGCAGGCCATGGAGTATAGGAGTATATGTGTTTACAGTCTTCCTTTATATCTACCAGGGTTTTTTTAGACAGAATTAGAATCACTCTGTACATAGGCTCATAGGATGGGTGTTAAGGGAGGGTATTGTATGTTTATTTTCTCCTTGAAAATGGTCTTCATGAGAGAAGTTGGATAATGGCAGTTTGATGGTGTCACCTTATGACTGAATCCTAAACTACAGTTTGAACATCTCAGAGCAGGAAGATAGGAGGAAAGAACTTTGGTCAAACCCACCAGACACAGCTTTCTGGAAGCCTGGGTGGAATGGAGGAATTCTGTAGGTATAGCTGCACTGATGTCCTCATTGTGGACATTTCATATAAGTGTAATCATACAGTATGTGGTCTTTTGTATATCTGGCATATTTCACTTGGCCTAACATTTTCAAGGATCATCTATGTTGTACATGTAACAGTACTTCATTTCTTCTTATTGCTAAATAATACATCATATCTATTCATTAATTGGTGGACATTTAGGTTGTTTCCACTTTTGGCTATTACAAATAATGATGCACCATTCATTTGTATACAAGTTTTTATGTAGACATATGCTTTCATTTCTTTTGGCTGTGACCTAGGAGTGGAATTGCTGGGTCATATGGTAACTTTCTGTTGCACCATTTGAGGAACTGCCAGATGGTACCATGACAGTGTTGAGGAGTGCATGCACAGTCTCTTGTTTTTCTCATGATTAGATCCTGGTTATGGGTTTTGAGAAAGAATACCCCAGGGCTGAAGTGCCCTTTTTGTCACACCATAGCTGGGAGGACGTGATACACAAGTGACATCACTGGGTCACTGGTGTTTGTTGAGATTCCTCTAGTGTACACTACTAACCATTCACCCACTCAATTCGGATTTTTTTAGATTTTATTTATTTTTTGACAGAGGGGAAGGGAGGGAGAAAGAGAGGGAGAAAAACATTAAGTGCAGTTGCCTCTTGAACACCCCCTACTGGGAACTTGGCCCACAACCCAGGCATGTGCCCTGAATAGGAATCCAACCGATGATGCTTTGCTTTACAGGCCAGTGCTCAATCCACTGAGCCACACCAGCCAAGGCCACCTACTCAATTCTTTAGAAGTGAGTCACTGCATTGACCTGCCCTCAGGTATGGGAGATGGAAGGTTCACCTCATGGAAAGATGATATTTAGAGGGGGGGAAAGATGGCGGTGGAGTAGGAGGGAATGGGTTCGGCTTCCTCCTGCCCACTGGTGGGATATCTGGCTGATTCTGAGGAGCGGAGTGATCGCCCAGCTGTATTCCAGTGTGTGGAAAGATTGATGATCAAGATTGCACACAGTTGAAAGATCAGACGGTAGGACGTCTGCTTCGGAGCGAAGGGGTCCCTCGGGACCAACAGGGAGCTGGGAAGACGGCAGATACAGCAGCGGCAGCTGCCCGGTCTGTTGCAGGAGCCTGGGGAGGGAGCTGGATTGGGGTGTGTGAGTAGCCAAAGCAGGCGCGCGTCTGCTAGGAGAGGCTTGGTCCCTGGCAGTCCAGAGGTCGGTGCGTACGTGGGGACTGGTCCACAGAAGCTTGCGATCCCAGCGGGAGGAATTGGAGTTTGAACTGAACGGGAGACCTGATGCCCGGAGCTCCGGGACTGGGCGTACCCTGAAAGCCAGTCAGGGGCAGCTGGGATTTGTACGAGACCGGGCACCCGGCCCGGGGGCTCGCAGGCACGGAGTCCAGAGACGGAAGCGGTCAGCGAATTCAGGGGTGCGAAGCTCACTCCTGGAGGGCCCAAGACACAGCCCAGCCCTGTGATCGGAGACCTTCGGTGCCAACTGCCTCCATGGGAGAGGGACAGGGGAGCCCCATCGAGCCCCATTGAGGGGAGCCACAGACCTCAGAAACTCTTGACTCAGTATGGAAGCCAGGCAGCCCAGGAGGGGTGCTGCGAATTCCTAGCAACTGGGCTGAAAGCAGGATGGCAGAGAACTGTGCAGCTCAGGAAGGAAGAAAGAAAAGGAAACCTGATATCTTCCCAGCCTGTGGCAGACAGAAGGACCAGAGGAGCAGGCCTGACTGGACACTTTTAAAGCCAGCCAACAGAAGGTTTGTGTGTGTGTGTGTGTGTGTGAGAGTGTGTGTGTGCGTGTGTGTGTGTTTTCTGTTTCTTTCTTTGTTGGTTTTCCCTCACCCTTCTTCCTATCTGTCCTTCTATATTTTTTAATTCCTTCTACCATCCCTTCATTTAGTATTCCTAGTTTTCTCTTCTTTTTATTACTTCTTTTTTATTATTTTTTATTTTATTTTATTTTCCTTTTTTTCTTTTTTTTCTTTTTTCTCTCTTCTTTTTCTCCCTTCGCTTCTCTTCTTTATCCACAGGTGAGACATTAAAACCTGGAATTGTGAAGAGAATAGAGTGGGACTCAGACAAGAGCCAGACTAAAAAACAGAGACAGTGACACAAAGTTAACGTTGCTGCTCCAGGAACTTGAAAGATCAATTTAAGAATCAGAGGCTAGCAAGAAGAATCCCACAAACAATGGGAAGACAAAGAAACAATCCCCAAATGAAAGGAAAGTAGGAAGCCCCAGAAAGAATGATAAATGAAACAGAGGCAAGCCAACAATCAGATATTGAGTTCAAAGCATATGTTGGCAGGCAGCTCAAGAAACTCGAGAAACTCGATGAGCTCACAGAAAATTACCAGAAACTACAGGGAAACGATAATAATCTCACTGCAAACTATGTCAATGTGAAAAAGGAAATAGAAACTATTCACAAGGGCCAAGAGGAAATGAAGAATACAATATCTGAAGTGAAGAACACAATAGAAGAAATCAAAAGCAGGCTTGATGAGGCAGAGAATCGGATCAGCGAGCTAGAGGGCAAGGTTGAAAAAAGCACCCAAAAAGAGCAAGAACAGGAAAAGAGGCTCAGAAATAATGAAGAGGTATTAAGGGAAATGCAGGACAATATGAAACATAATAATATTTGTATAATAGGGATACCAGAAGGAGAGGAAGAGCAGCAAGGGATAGAAAGTGTGTTTGAAGAAGTAATGATGGAAAACTTCCCTAATCTGATGAGAGAAAAAGCCACACAAATCCAGGAAATACAGAGAGTCCCAATCAAAAGGAACCCTAATAGGCCCACTTCAAGACACACCATAATTAAAATGGCAAAATTCCAAGATAAAAAGAGAATCTTAAAGGTAGTGAGGCAGAAACAGGAAGTAGCATACAAAGGAACCCCAATAAGGTTACCAGCTGACTTCTCAATGGAAACACTCCAAGCCAGAAGGGAATGGCAAGAAATATTCCAAGTAATGAGAACCAGAGACCTGCAACCAAGACTACTCTACCAAGCAAGGCTCTCAATCAAGATAGATGGCCAAATAAGGAGCTTCCCAGACAAAAGAAGTCTAAAAGAATACACCTCCACCAAACCAGCTCTGCAAGAGATGCTAAAGGGACTGATTTAAGGAAAGAAAGGGAAAGAGAGAGAAAGAGGAACACAGGTACAAAAAAAAAATGGCAATGAATGAGTACCTATCAATAATAACCTTAAACGTAAATGGATTAAATGCGACAATTAAAAGACATAGAATAGTGGAATGGATAAGAAAGCATGACCTACACATATGCTGCCTACAAGAGACACACCTCAGGACAAAAGACCTACACAGACTGAAAGTGAAGGGCTGGAAACAAGTTTTCCAAGCAAACGGACAAGAAAAAAGAGCTGGGGTAGCAATACTCATATCAGACAAAATAGACTTCAAAAAAAGGGCCAAAAAGAGAGATCCAGAAGGACACTTTATAATACTCAAGGGAAGAATCCACCAAGAAGACATAAATATTGTAAATATATACGCACCCAACACAGGATCACCCAAATACATAAAGAAAATCTTGGAGGACTTCAAGAAAGATATTGATAACAACACAATTATAGTAGGGGACTCCAACACCCCACTGTCAAAAATGGACAGATCCTCCAAACAAAATATCAGCAAAGACATTGTGGCATTGAACAATGCCCTAGAAGAAATGGACTTAACTGATATATATATATATATAGGGCCCTTCACCCCAAAGAAGCTAAATACACATTCTTTTCAAATGCACATGGAGCATTTTCAAAAATAGACCATATGATAGGACACAAAACAAGCCTCAACAAATTCAAGAAAATTGAAATCATACCAAGTATTTTCCCCGACCACAAGGGACTGAAATTAGAAACCAACCCAAAGGAAAAAAACCCAAAACACTCAAAATCATGGAGACTGAATAGCATGCTATTAAACAATGAATGGGTCAAGGACAAGATTAGGGAAGAAATCAAAAAGTTCCTTGAAACAAATGAAAATGAACTGACAACAACCCAAAACTTATAGGACACAGCGAAGGCAGTCCTGAGAGG